>MU749917.1:5920-43271 GCA_026770625.1 Nicotiana glauca | reverse complement strand
AGCAAAAAAAAAACCCAAATTTAAACAAAAACCTTTATAGAAAAAAGAAAGATTGAAGTTTCAATCGTTAAAATGAAACCATTTTTTCCCTTTTCTGTACTTGTTGTTTTGAAATTAGACATCTAATTCTGCAGTGATACTAGAGAAGAATTTTAACAATTTTCCTTCTTATAAACATTCAGATGGCTGCGAGGGTTGACCGAGTGGTTTCTCGTATGGGAGACCTGATATCGATTTTCCTTATCAGCATCTTCTTCAATCAAAGCTCGTCGTTAAAGACTTCCCTAGTACAGTTTACATTTATTATGTGTTTTGCGAGCTATTACACAATGAGCAGGTTACCCAGTACGTACACGAAGGATAGCGACCGTGAATTTCCCTAAGAATTTTCCAAAAAAAAAAAAAAACATTGGGATGATAACCTCTATCTTCTACTTTTGGATTTTTTTGGTAAGATTAAACTTATAATTTTCTGATTCTTTGATAATATAAAAAGGAGAATGGTTTTTAAGACAATAAGAATATTAAGAGTTAGATAAAAATAATGGCATAGGCAAAAAGAACAAAAAGTGTAGGAGATAAAATTGTGTAATGAAATGAATCAATCAAAAATTACCAAAGTAAGAAGGCTCTGTCCCAAACATGTGCAAAGGAATAAATGGATACCCCACAAACTAAAAGATATTGACAAATGCTCTTTATTCACTTTGAAAAATGACTTAGTACTACAATTGCAAAAAGTTAGAATATGATTATGAAATGATCCTCTTCAATTATGCACCTAATACCTAGGTTTTACCTAGTTTTAGCAAAGAGGTCACAAAAGCAATTATTTCAAAATCTATAAATGCCTAATTAGGAGTGTTCACGGTTCAGTTTGGATCTATTTTTCCCTGAAAATCAACCAAACTAAGTAAGCCAGTTTTTTAAATATTAGAACCAAACCAAACCAAACCAATTAAGTCGGTTTTTCTCGATTTGGTTTATGTCGGTTTTTCAGTTTTTTCGGTTATTTATCGATTTTTTCTTAAATATAAGACATACACTACCAAACACATATTCCGGCGACCATATTTTCAATGTAACACTATCAAATCAATTGCACTTTGAGAAATTTATTATTTATCAAGATATATTGTTGATAATTGAATCAAATAGTGATGAATAATATAAGGACTCAATTAAAAATATGTTATTTTTAACACGAAATGGATTCTTACACTAAATAAAAGAAAACTACCAATCAAACTAGAATGTAAAGGTAAATAACTATATTAAAAGTGCAAACTATTAACATTCACCATAATTTTTTTGAAACTTTATATAACAATATACATAGGTGTAATAATAAATTTGAAATAGCTACTCCTATAGTCGGTTTGATTCGAGTTTTTTCTGATTAAAACCAAAACCAAACCAAATTTGATCGGTTTTTAAAATTCAAAACTAAAACCAAATCAAATAAAAAAATATCGATTTTTTTGATCGATTTGGTTTGATTTTCGGTTTGGTTCGATTTTTCGGATTTTTATTAAACATCCCTAGGCCTAATAGTGAAAGTTATGATATGTAAATGCAGTTTCTGTGCCTGATTTCACGTGATTTCATTTGTTTTGCGACCTAAGGTTTGCGCAACAACATTTTATATCAAAAAAGTAATGTGACTAAAATTCTTTCTAAATCCGCATTTGAATGCATATATAACGAAAGATTTGGTTTAAGAAAAAGTAAAACATGACTTTCAAGCGTCATATATTGCATGGTGAATGAATTAACACAAAGATTTCGTGTTCCCTTTTCAAAAAGGGTAAAGATTATGCAGGGGCGGCCCCAACCAATTTTGTGACCTAAAGCTAAACTTTACCAGCGACATTAATTTTTTAATTATTTTATTATTATTTATTAAATTTTTTTTTTTTTAGCTTTTCTTAGATACAAAGTTATAAATAATTTTCTTACCAAGAATAACTCCTAATAAGTATTTCTCAGATGACAATATAGCTAATCTATTTAACCTTTCTTGTGATTTTATTGTTCTTAGGTAAGATTTTATCAATTTTAATTATGAAAATTTCTTTCCACTGAAGCAACAATAACATAAGTTATTAACATTATTCCATAAGCAATTTAGGCATTTGAAAAAGAATTAAATATTTTTATTTGATTAGGTGTATCAATTAAACTTTTATCTTATAATTGTAAGATTTTTTAAAATATTTTTAATTCAGAAAATAAATCTAAACTATTAATATCGAATTGATTATTATGTTTTAAGGAACAACCAAAATTAAGGCAATATTTTTTCGAATTTCCAACATCTAGCTATCTTAGTTTTTACTACTAAATAGAAAACCAAAAATATTTTCATATGCTTCGAATTGTTCCAATCTATTTTGAAGTGAAAAAATAGCCTGGTCTATTATGTATAAAAGTAATACGTTTCTTGCGAAATTCAGGTTCGATATTCATTTCAAGTGCAATTTCCTTGGTAGAAATCATAGCAGTTG
Organism: Nicotiana glauca; assembly: GCA_026770625.1. Classification (NCBI taxonomy): domain Eukaryota; kingdom Viridiplantae; phylum Streptophyta; class Magnoliopsida; order Solanales; family Solanaceae; genus Nicotiana; species Nicotiana glauca. The sequence continues at coordinate 40,764 of MU749917.1, read as the reverse complement.
CAAATCCCTCTTCTCTATATTTGTTAAAGAAAGAAATCAAACTTTTTCACTTTACAGGACTCTTTTTTAAACTTATACATATATTAAGTATAATAAAAAAATGAGTCCCCCTCAAATATGGGCCTAAAGCGGTTGTTTTACCTGCTTTATGGACGAGCCACCCGTGAGATTATGTACCTTTGTTGTTTATATTAAATTGAATAATTTAATTTTTGCAGTTAAAAATTAAAGTGAAACTACGTGATTAAGTGATAAATATGTATGTGAAAGATATATATTTTGCATTCATTAGTTTTATGTAAATACAACAACAATAACCCAGTAAAATCCCACAAGTGGGGTCTGGGGATGCTAGTGTGTACGTAGACCTTACCCCTACTCCGAAAGGGGTAGAGAGGCTGTTTCCGAAAGACCCTCGGCTCAAGATAATAAAAAGACAAAATTTAGTTTTATGTAAATATAAAGTGTAATCATGTACATTAGTTTTACCTTTTGAAAGACTACTTCTAGAGCTAATTTAAAAATTTAGTCAAGCAAAACAATTAATAATTTTACATATTTGCTCATACTTAAAGAGTTATCATATACTATTTTTATTCCATTTCAGATCTCTTTACTTTATTTTCAAATGACAAAATTAAGTAGTAATCTTTTGATCTAATTAAAGATTGGTAAGTAATTTCCAAATAAAATTAAAAAAATTGACATACCAATTAAGAAAGTTGGTTACGAACATAATAGGTGGCAAATATTATATATGAATGCTCGTAATGAATTAAAATAATTAGTAATAAACAAATACAAAGATATAATTAGATGAATATAATCCTTTAACTCTTAATTTTTTTTTGCGAGTTCGATCTTTTTAATGGCCGAGCGGACGCATATGAATTAATGGAGCTAATATATTTCAAATAACAAACAATTTTTTTAAGGGGGGTTTACAATTTTTGTTGAATCATTTCAAATATGCTATGTTATTCGTTTACTTCAAAATATTGTCGCACTCGTGTCAGATTCGAAAAAAAAATTATACGTAATTTTGGAAGATTCAACAAGAATACAATAGCTTTTTGAAAGAACCGAGCAACATAGCAATAATGAAAAATAAAATTTAAAATCTATATTATAAATATAATTATTGAATAAAAGTGGAGCAGAAAATAAAGAAAGGGCAAGTTAGTAGTTATACCAACTAGGTTGGACAAATTAGGGAATAGTATAATGCAATAGAAAGTTATTGTATTGATTTCAAACTCTACTTCTCTCTTGAGTTTAGTGTTTCTTGTGCACATCACATAATAAAACAGACTGTGACTTACTTATCAAAGCACAATCCAACAAACAAATTTGATTTCATTCATGTTCTAAGTTTTCTTTAACTTTAAACCCCTCCACACTTCTCTCTGACATTTTTCTGAACTTATACTAGCTGCCATTTGACCCTCTTTATTTATTTTTTATTTTTTTATATTCTCTTATTTCTTCCGTCTGAGCTTTTGAATCCATTAATACAACCTTGAGCTCTAATCTTGTTACAATGGCAGTAAGTCTCTAATGATTTCAAGATTTATTATTTTTCTTTTGTTGCTTGTTTGTTTTTCTTTTGCGGTGCAATCTTGAAATATATGTATGTATCTCAATAGTTGTCAGTTTTATTTAGTTGTTTCTTTGGCTTTCAATTTTATTTTTCTTGTGGGAGTGGTGGCTTAAGTGAAAATGAGCTGAAGGTTTTTTGTTAGTAAAGATGTAATCTTTTATGGTATTTTATGTAATTTATATGATTGTGTTTTTGTTATTGGGTCCATTTTATAAGTCAGATCCAATGATCTAACTGAATATTTTTGTTTTTCACTAAGTTGAAGAAATGGAATTTTTGCCTGAAAATGGGTGTTGATTAGGCATTTATATTTCTGTGGTTTGCTCCTTTTTGAATGTATGTGCATATTTTTCATTTAAAAGTAGATCCTTTAGCAAGCTCTTTAAATGGTTTTTTTTTTTTTAATTTAAAAAATTAGTTTTCATTGTAAAGATTTGATTTTTGTTTGTTTTCTTTGTTAAATATTGGATTTTTTGGACTTTTAAATGAGTTATTTTGATTTGTTTTCTTTGTTAAAGATTTGATTTTTCGACCTTTAAATGAGTTATTTTGATTTGTTTTCTTTGTTAAAGATTGGATTTTTGGACTTTTAAATGAGTTATTTTGATATGTTTTCTTACTTAAAGATTGGATTTATTGCAAATTTAAAAAGTTTTTATATGCAAATGCAGACATCAGTGCAATGTAGGCTACAAGAAAGGACTTTAGGAATGGTGATGAGGGAAGTAGATGAAGACCTTGCAATGTTTCTTGAGATGCGTCGTAGCGAAAAGGAGATGAATGATCAAATTCCTAAACATAATTCTGAGGAATCGGATCAGCAATTAGGTATCTAGATGTTTTGTTTTTTGCAGCATTGTTAATTTCTGGTTTCAAAATTTTTTCCAGAAATAGAATAAAATAAATGTACTCTGCCATTTGGTGGTTCTTCCCATCCCCACTTAACCATATTGATATTAAATGCATGTTCTTTAATTTTAAATCTTGAGTACAACCAACTTTGAAAATTTGGAGTGTGGCCTTGGAAGTTTTCTTTGTTTTCACTTCTTATATGTATAAAATTTGGAATTTTTATTAATTGCAGGCTCAGAGCTTGACTTCTCCTTGTTATCAAATGGGACATCAACAGAGCCTGCTAATCAAGATTATCTTCTAAACTCTGAGAATGACCAGAATGACTATGACTGGTATTATTACTATAACATTTGTGTGTGCTGGCCGATTCTGTTACTGGCATATCTTTCTTCTGCTTTGATGTGCTAATTGTTATTTATTGTTTTGAGCAAAATGAAGAAACTGAATAGTTTATGGACAGACAGTATGTAAGTGACATTTTATTTGGGAGTTCAAAATGTCTAGTGTGTCACGAGGTGGTAGCATTCCTGGCGTTCCTAAGGAAAACAGTGTTTAACAGCAATGTTTCGTGGAAGTTGTATGGAGTTTGTCTTTATTTCATTCATTTTCAGTCATTATACTCTAAGCCAGTAATGAATCGAAAGAATAAAGTAATCTAAGAAGGAAAATGCTATATGACATAATTTTTACTCGAGCAGCGTCATTGTTATTAGCCTTCGGTTATAAATTTGTGGAACTTTGATAGTCAAATATTTTAAAAGGAAATGGTCGGTAGTGAATATTCTGATAAGCAAAAATTAGTGGTTGTGAATATTTATTTGAAGTTTCTATTATTCTGCTCATTGTATATTATTGGTAGTGAATAATTGTTGTTGTTATTGTGGGTTGCTTCCTGTTTACTGTTTCTTAAACCAAGGGTCTATCGGAAACAACCTCTCTTCCTTTACAAGATAGGGGTAAGGTCTGCGTACACATTACCCTCCCCAAACCCCACTTGTGGGATTACACTGGATTTTTTGTTGTTGTTGTTGTTGAGACGAGTTTATATGGTCAGTGAGGATAGATATAGAGAACTTCAACTTGCTTGTAATTGAGGCGTAGTAGTTGTTGTAGGATTTCTTCATCCTCAGTTTCTTGTCGTATCTGATGAGTGTTTAGAATTTTGTTGCAATACATTTTCTAAACAAAGTTTCTGCTCATTTATTTTGTGCGCTGTAGGATCATTATCTGTTGGTAAACTTTAGCTAGAGCACTTGAGACCTTAGATAGCAAAAAGAAATTATGTGCGATTATATTGATTCTGCTTCCATGTCTTCAACAAAAAAAAGGCTGTTCTTCAAAGTTTAACTTTCTGGTTTAAATGGTCAATATGATTTTAAAGATCAGACTTCCTTACAAAAAATTGTTTTAAGGCTGTTAGTCATGAATCATGATATAATGTAACCATGGTTAAGTTGTATATTTTTTTTCCACGACGGTTCTGCCATAGCACATTATTATATTATCTACTAACTGGCTTTCAGGCTCCTTTCACTGCCTCATACCATTTCAAATCCATCACTAGAGGTGGAAGAACAGAATATTGCAGTACGTCAGAATGCGACAGATTCTAGTTCAACTGCTCAAGACTGTAAAATTGAGACCGATTCAAGTACAACTGTTCCAGAATCTAAAATAAGCATCGAGCAGGATTTAGCTCAGGTACAATATACTCATTATAGTGTATGGATACAAGCTATTTAATACCCTGAAGGATTTTATTTTTGATTCTGAACTGCTAATGTTGTTTCTTTCGATCTCCATCTTTTTACCCGTGATAGTTATTGGTATACTCCCGGTTTGGTTCTTTCATTAGCAGTTGACAAAGTTGAAGTAATCCTATCTAATATTTTTAATAGATAATTTGGCTGGCTGACATAAAAAAATCCCTATATTTGTTTTTGACAACTTTCTTGGACAATGAAAAGACGACCTTTTTTTCTTCTCTTAACTCTTACATTTGTACTACACATGGTTGAAAACCGAGTGAATCGTCAATGCAATATTAGATTCACATGGTTACTGAATGCTTATACGATAATATACTCATTTTAGTGCTACTGAATGCTTACACAGTATTATACTCATTTTAGTACCACGGAATGCTGATACAATGTTACAGTTATATTGAGGTGGTTTGCAAAACAATATTTAGTCTGAACTGCTTGATTTTGCAGCCTGAGAATTCCCTTGAAGGACCCTCTTCGCAGAGCAATTCAACTGGACTGCCGGCCGTATCCAGAAGCAAAAACTCTTGTGCTGGAAATGGAAGGCCTTCATCATCAGGGGAAAAAAAAGCAACTTCGACAAGGTCAGCAACGCCTACTGGACGTCCTCGTATTTCTGCATCCAAGCCCTCAAGAGCTTCCACTCCTACTTCAAGAGCAACATTACCTTCTGTTAAGCCTGTTGCTTCCACAGGAAGATCCTCGACTCCAACAAGAGCTGCTCCACGCTCTTCTACCCCAACCAGTAGACCCTCGAAACCAGCTGCCTCCAAGTCAGCATCAAGGTCAGCAACACCAACTCGTCGACCATCAACTCCATCGTCGATTCCTATTGTATCGGTTTCTCGGGTTTCTGGGGCTCGATCTTCTTCGCTGACAAAAACGGGAACCACAACCTCGAAAAAAACTGCACCATCACGAGGTACCTCTCCAACTGTGAAGTCTAGGCCATTGAAACCCTTGGAGACGCCAAGTCTTTTGCGTGATTCTTCTATCAATTCTAAGACATTGGTGCCTAAAAGGCCTGCATCTGCATCTAGAGGAAGACCGACTGCACCTGGTGCTCGACCCTCTACCACTAATTCAAGTTCTGATGGAAAACCGAGACGGAAATCATGTTCTCCTTCTAGAGGACGAGCAACAAATGCTACTATTTTGAGCAATGCAATCACTCTACTGTCCAAAAGTAGGGGGCACGGTTATGAGAAAGATGATGTGAACCCTGTGTTGATCGGCACACAGATGGTTGAAAGGGTTGTAAACATGAGGAAGTTAGCTCCCCCGAAGCAAGATGATAATCCATATAACGAGAACCTCTCCAAGAAATCTTTGTCCCGGGAAAATTCAGGCTTCGGAAGATCATTTTCCAAAAAATCTTTGGATATGGCTCTACGGCACATGGTACGTACCTTCTAAATGCTCATTTAATTCCAGTAAGTATTCCAATTTAAAAGTTAACTACTAATGCACTTGGTAAGCAAACTTTGAGCATACCTATCACAAGCATTATACACATTCTATATCATACATTTACGTTTATGGATCTCTTTTGAACAGGATATAAGACGAAGTGTTAATGGAACCTTACGCCCGGTTCTGACAAGGGTCTCATCTTCTTCAGCAAACGGTATCCGGTCTAGCTCCACAAAGAACAAGACAGGTAGCGTTTCTGACTCGCCACTTGCCACGAGCAGCCCTGCTAGTTCTGAGCCCAGTATCAACAACAGCTCTAATAATGTAAATTGGAGTGAACCGGAAGATGATAACTTTGGTTGTGAGAGGGAACTATCCTCCCCTACTAGCCAGCAGCATCTGGAGCAGTAACGTGTAGGACTCCGTCTGATATTATTTATATATTGTTGTGTGCTTTAATTATTTCATCATGTTGTCTTTGAAACTCCTACCTTGAAATATTGCATCTGGATTTATTTTTCAGAGATCCTTTGCAATAGTATGTAGTAGCATTTCTTGTGCTAATGTACTTCTTTTCTTTACTAGCAAAGAAGAAACTTCTCTTGTAATTATGGTGGAAAAACTGAAGTTACATTGGTTATGTTACACTTCAATTATATGAATTTGATCATTGTGGCTAATTATTTGAGCATTGCCATTTAAACTTGCTAAAAGTTTAGTGGAACAGCCATCTTATTATATTTCTTTTAATGGAGTGAGCAGGCCAGTCACTAGGCAAGACATCATAGGTTGCATCCATGAAAAATTGAGCCTTTTCTTCTTGATAAAGTTTAGCAGAAACATTTGTCTGCCAAAGAATGGTATCATTGTAGGTAATCTTGGCCTCAAGGTTGTTATATATAATTATCATTAGGGTTCTCAACCAAGAAACTGAGACTCGAATTAACAGGAATAATGGTGAAGATGAAATCGACAAAATATGAAACCTAGGTCTTGGAATTCTTTAGTAACTTTAGGGAAGTACAAAAAAAAAGCTAGAACGACACCCGATGCTATAGCCAATACAATCAATATTATCCCCAAGGCCAAATTTTTAGTGTCGTCATTGGTTTGATCAACATTTTTAGTGTTTTTGACTGATTTCTCCATTGATACTAGTTAAGAAAGCTTTGGAAAGGAAGATGGATTTTGGAACGGGAAAATTAGAAATGATGTCTACTTGATGTGAATTACATTAGTTTATATAGATAATTATAACGAAACCAATTCCAACTGAATAAGGGATTTACTACGTTTCAAGCAGTGGCGGATCCTACACAAGCTGGTTCAACTAAAAACAATGTTAAACGACGATAGGGGTTGCATCGACAAGCGGGATTTGTCCAACACTTCTTTTTTTGGGTTCATGATACTACCTTACAATGAATAATTTAAAAAATATGAGGTCCTTTTCTTTTTCAAAAAAATAGGAAGAAACTTAAAACTTTTAACAAAAATTAATTGATATATATATATATATATATATATTATTAGGTGCAAAGAGCCTAAGCGGTCAAGCTATTATATTCCGAGCCTGCTCTCCATTTCCACCGTTGATGCAATAGAAGCTCTTAATGCGCGCGCGCGCGCACACACACACATATATATATATGTAAAATCTTACATTTTCATTTAAAATTTAAAAAAAATTCTATTTACACAATTTAGAGTTTATTAGACTCTAATAAATTTAACAAATAACAAAGTTATTAATTTACAACATAATAGGACAATAATAAATAAAGAGTAAACTATAAGAGAAGATAGCTTATAAAGTGAACTAATAATCTACGTAACATAAATAAATAATTTTGGATAAACTAGTTTAACCTGAACTAACAAATTAAAAATAATTTCAAGATTTGCACTTGCATATTTTATAAAAAATAATATAAGATATTACTTTGTAATTTTTTTATCTTACCAGGTTAAATAGATTGGAGACTAATTCCTTTTGGATTTGAGTAGAAGATTAAATATAAAATCAAGAAAGAAATAAATTTGAAAATAAAGATAAAAAAATATAGCACACACTAAGGAAACAAACTACTAGTTAGCTTTTCATTTAAACAAATGAATTAACTAAATATGCTCGGCCCTATTTATTGGGAGAAATTTAAAAATAGCCAGATTTACAACTGGTCGTTCAAAAATAGCCAGTTTTAAAATTAATTGAAATTTAGCCACTTTTCATGTAAAGATAAATCTGAGCAAAAATACTGTTCAAAACCCGAAAAATACGCCAGTATATTATACTGGAGTTCCAGCATAATATACTGGAGTTCTAGCAAGTATAATTGTTCAGTATGATATACTGGAGTTTGGAGCACCGTTGCTCCAGTCTCCAGTATATTATACTGGAGTCGGCAAAGTATACCAGTCCAGCATAATATGCTAGAGTTCATACATAGGTGCGCCGAACTCCAGTATATCATGCTGGGCTGGTCTCTGTTGCAGCAAAATAGTGGCTATTTTTCATTGACTTCGTAAACGTTGGCTATTTTTGAATGACCAGTTCGAAAACTGGCTATATCGTGCTATTTTTACCTATTTATCAGGCCCACGTGCACTTGTGAATTTTTTTTGGTTAAAGAGGGGGATATTTATATAACTACTGACCAAAAATACGTTACACACAGTATTGTCATTGCTGGGGTACTGTAGTTCTCCCAGCAGTGCGATCTTATGAGATATAAAGTCAATATTACATGCCAGAAAATCCCTAACAACTTCAGTTCCTAGGATGTCTGTCCAAAATACATCATTTGCAAACATCGGAGGGACGACTAGTAAGCTAGATCTATCCAAAAAAGTTGTCTCTTTTTTTTCCATTGCGTCTGCCACTCTATTCTACTCCCTGTACATGTGCTTCACCACAACCCTGCCCATCCTTTGTATTAACAACCTGCATTCACAAATCATAGGCTCATATGTTATGTTACCTGTAATTAGCATTTGTATTAATTCTACCGATTCAGTGTTGATGTCTAAAGGGACCCAATCATTTTGTTCAGCAAGTTGCAGTCTTTTTAGGAGAGCTTTCAATTCAGCCAAAGTGTTGGTTGTATGTGGTATATTCTCTATATATCCCATAATTCAATCTCCGACGTGATTCCTGAATACTCCACCTATTCCTCCTATTCCTGGATTACCCTTTGCTGCCCCATCAATGTTCAACTTAAAGAAACCTCTTCTGGGGGGCTCCCATTTTACAGAGATTTGGAATGTCTTTTTGATGGTTGTATTTTTTACCAACATAAAATATTTAGTTGCTTTAGAGATGGTGTTGGCGATGCTGATTCTATCTTTTTTATTGTTGAACAAGCTGTGGTTTCTGCATAGCCAGATATGCCAGAAACAGAAAGGAATGGTGTTTTCCCAAGGAATGTGATCATTAAAAGGTGTGTTCCTAAGCTTGTTCTAAGTTAAGGGCAATTGTTGGGATGGAAAGACGAGTTCTGTTGCCTACTCTCAATTGAGTCCTCTTGATTTTGTTGGGTGTGTGTAATTTCTAAATCCAATTAAAATTCCCTTCCTCTTCTATTTCAACATTATTTTTTGGTTTTGCTAAGGAAATAGTAGGTAGAGCTGTTGGTGAAGGATCTACTAGGAGTCAGTCCCTAGATTAACTTGTCATCCTTGGTAGGGTTTGGAGAGATGAAGACAGAATTGGTCATGTTAGAAATACTTGGGGGCAGATCCATAGAGATGGTGGAGAGATCCCAAGTTCCTGAGTTGTAGACAGTGTCTACTCTAGCAATTTCATCATTCTGAATAAAAGGGCCTTCTATCATGTCCGTAATTGCTGGCTGATTGGGGATCCAAACATCACTCAGAAAGCTAACCCTGTTTCCCTTGTGGACTACCCATCTGCTTGCCTTCTTGCATGTATCCGTTCCAATTACAGTGCTTAGAGATGAGAACTCTGGCCCATAAGTTTGATGTGCTGTGATAAGTCCTCCAGGCTAGATTTGCAAGGGCTGCTTTGTTTTCAATTCAGCTTTTTGGAGACCTAACCCTCCATTTGCCTTCTTTTTTGTAACCCTGTCCCAATTTATTAGATGCATATTTTTTTTATTTGGGGTGGTTCCCCAGATAAAATTCCTTTGAATTCTATCAATTTGCTTGGTGATTTTATGAGCAAATTGATGTATTGCATGACATGGTTAGGGATACTATTTAGGGAAGACTTAGCCAGGATGGTCCTGCCAGTCATGTTGAGACAACTTGTTTTTCAGCCAACCAGTTTGGATTGCATGTTGTCTATTATAAACTGAAAGTCTGCACTAGTGGCTCTCTTATGGAATATGGGAAATCGAAGGCATTTACCAAATGAGGTGGTACCTTGGATTGATAAAGCATTGGTGAGACATTCCATGGTGTCTTGGGATGTATTAGAGGAGAAAAGCACTGTTGACTTAGTAAGGTTGATTTTTTGACCAGGGCTCTCATTAAAGGACTGTAAGATAGAGTATATAGAAGTGTATTTCCTGTTGCTTGCCTTGGCAAACAGGGTGAAGTCATCAACAAAGAAAAGGTGAGAGATTTTTGGACCAGACCTACTGATACTTATAGGTTTCCATTGATTTTCCAGAACTGCCTGGTCAATTGACCTGGACAGCCTCTCCATACACATTATGAAAAGGTAAAGGGATATGGAATCCCCTTGTCTGATGCCTCTGGAGGGCTTAAAAGCTTCAACCTTCCCTCCATTTACTAAGAGTGATATGCTGGAAGAGCTAATGCAAGACATAATTAGCTTGGTCAACCCAATAGGAAAGTTGAAGGCATGGAGTGTGTCCCTGATGAAGGACCATTCCAACCTATCAAAAGCTTTCTCCAGGTCAATTTTGAGGACCATGTTGCCATGTTTCCCTTTCGTTTTCCTAAAGTGAGTGATGTACGCTTGCACAATGATAGCATTGTTGGAGACTCTCCTATTTGAAAGGAAACTGGCCTGGCTAGGCCCTATTATATCAGGCAGCATTGGCTTAATTATATTGACAATGATCTTGGTGATGGACTTGTAGATTGTGTTGCAAAGTCCAATTGGTCTGAAGTTTTTAAGCATGAAAGCTTGGGAGCATTTTGGAATGATACAGAGAAGAGTTTGGTTCATGGTCTCATCCATGGAATTAGTAGTGAAGCATTTCTTGCAGAAGTCAAAGACAGAGTTTCCCAAAATGCTCAAGTACTTTTGGTAGAAGAAGGGGTGGAGGCCATCAGGGCCAGGAGCCTTAAAGGGATTGAGGGAGAAGATAGCCATTTCGATTTCTCCCATCTCAAGGGGCCTATCCAGTTTGTCCCTTTAGAAGTTAGATAGGGTATGAGATATTATTTGGTGACTAGTGGTAGAAATGGGAGTTTGTGAGTGAGAGGAGGTATAGAGGTTTGTGAAAAAGCATATTATGGGTGTTTGGATATCTTTTATGTCATAGAGCCAGTTTCCACTCTCATCTTTGAGAGAGAGTTTTGTTTCTTCTCCTATTGAGAGTGGAAGTGTGGAAGAATATGGTATTGGCATCCCCATCATGAAGCCAGTTATCCTAGATTTGATCTTCTAGAAGTCCTCCTCATTTTTAAGGATTAGATATAGCTCATTAGTTAGATTGTTTTCTAGGTTTAACAAGTAATTGCTGAATTGATAGTTAGGGGATTTTTGGATTCCTACAATTCTAGCTAAGATTCTTCTTTCTTATGGAAAATATTGCCAAAGATATTTTTGTTCCACCAAGTAAAAATTTCCTTGAAAGTCTCAGTGGAATGGATAAGAGTGGAATTGGTGGGGCGGGGGGAGGGAAGCCTCATTGATGATGCTGGGGAAGGTTGGGTGGCTAGACCACATTGATTCAAACCTAAAAGGTCTAGTTGTATTATTGAAGGATTCCCCTTTTAGATAACTTGGATGGGGCAATGATCAGAGTAGGTCCTAGGTAGGTGCAACGCAGTAGCCTCAAGGTACTGTGAGATCCAACTCTCGTTGGAAAAATACCTATCTATTCTTTCAAGAATCGGAGAGGTCCTATTATTTTATCTCTTATTAGACCAAGTGAATTTACTACCTTTGTAACCTAAGTCTAATAATTTACATTCATTAAGACAGTTCCAGAACAAATTGCTCTGACTAGGGTTTATTGGGTTGCCCCAAATTTATCCTTAGCTTTCAAGACTTCATTGAAGTATCCTCCCATAAACCAGTTGTTTCCGGAAGTTTTGGAGATGGTAACTAAGTTCTCATAGTAGTTTCCTATCAGCTAAATTATTACTAGCATAGATGGCCAAGAATAACCAAGGGGTATGGTTAGGGAGTACCTTCACCATGACATGGATGCCTTGAGGGGTGGTGGCTACCTCGTACACACTAACACAATCCTCTTTCCATATAAACACGACCCCCCCAGATAGACCAATAGCCGGCGATTGGATTATCAGATCAAACTGAAGTTCCTCAGCTAGTTTCTTGTGGTCAACCATCTTGGTATCCAGAAGAATGAGCATAGCTGGCTTGTGTATCTTGACCATATCCATGCAGTGCCTTATAAACTCGGCGTAGTTACCACCCCTAACATATCATATGATGTAATTCATTAGGGGTGGTTGGTTGTTTGGGTGCTGACCTTTATGAGGTTTCCCCATTCCTTGTGGTGTACCCTTTAGAGATGTTTGGGTTTTCCTCTTTAAGTAGAGTATCAGAGTCAGATTGAGTAGTGGCTTGATGGTTCCTTGAGATTGATGAGACACTAGGCTCAATCCACATTTGGTCATCGATCTGGGGCACAATATCACTAGCACTTCGCTGGTCTCCATACTGAATTCTCTCACCCTGATAGAGTCCAGTAGAGGGAATCTGTTTGAATGGGGCCATATGTTGTTCCTTTCTCATCTGATGGGTTTTTAATTTTGAGGAAATCTAGGGCCTTGTTGATTTCCCTTTTGATGTTGCTGAGTGGTGGAGACGTACTATTTTATGATGGAGCAGAAAATGATTGTGTTTGGTGAATTTGGGGGTCGATGGTCACAAAGATCAGTTCCGCTGATGGGTCCTCCATTCCCAGGTCTAGGAAGAACGGTATTGACTGAAAGACTTGGGACATTTGACAGTTGAGCATCATTGGGCCGATATTTGATTGCATGTTGTCTTTGTTCACCATCGTCTGCCATAGGCATGGTCCAAAGGCAGCCAGGACCTTGTTTAGTGCTTCCACCATTACCCTCACCAAGTGTACCGGGTTCTGGACAATCACAGTCACCGGTTGGCTTCCTAGGGTAAAATTATAGGTTAACCCCTATCCCTATAGTGCTGCCTCCAGCCAGGATGCTGGTCGGTGGTCCGGTGGTAGTGGTACTGATATCCCAAAAGAGGGCGGCGCTTTATTTTTTTTTCTTTTCATTTTTATGTTTTTTGATTTACTACTTTGGGCAATAGGGGGTATTAAGTTAAGGGTCTGAGTCATTATTGTGACCTTTGATGTCAAATCTTGGTCAGTGGAAGAGGTAGGGGTTATTATGCCTGCGGAGAGGGATTCTGAATTAATTAGAGATCTTGTGGAACAGATGGCGGGTGTCTTTTCACCTGAATTTGAGTGTGAGTTCAGGTGAGGCACTTGAGTGTTCCTAGTGTCTGTTGAGTTTTTCCCATTAGAGGTTTTTTCTAAGATAGAGGTAGGGGACGCGTAGGCGATGGTGTAGGGTTGATTTTTGGGCTGGTAGTTTCCAATTGGGTGAGGGTCCCAATTGGTTGAGCATGACCGACCTTGCAATCCAAAACCCTAAAATTGGGGTCTTTTGCATCGGGGAATAGGCCTAAAGCAGGGGGCCTCATCTTGGGAGCTTAAGTGGGAATCGAGAGTGAAGGGTATGTCAGCTTCCTCGGGCCCCATTCCTGCCTTACGTTTTGCATTAGTTTTTGCTGGGGCTGCGTGGGAGTAGTTGCACGGGAATGAGGGGTGGGGTTTTGTTTATTGATTGGGCCATTGGGCCTGGTATATGATTTTGGACTGGGTTTTGCTTGCCCTGGTATTGTACTGAATAGTTTTTGTTTGTATAAACTTACCTGAGTTTGCGTCGAACATGTTTACCTGAATCCGTTGTGCTTGTGGTGCATGGTGTTGGTTGTTTGACACTCCACTGTTCCTTTCTTTCATCCTTTGGTGGTCTTATTTTTTCTTTTTTGGGAAGGTAACTATTTTCCATTCATTCTCTTCCCCGTATTTTGTAACTTTTTATGAAGTCTCCGGTACTTCTTGTGATTTGGGTGATTGTGTTTTCCTGTAATTGCAATTCCTTGATATGTGCCCAATTCTTCCACAGGTCTTACATAATGTGCCTTCCCCTTCATATATCACTGATTTTTTGTGGTCTCCGATTATCACAGATGTTTCTAGGGGTACTTGAATGCATATGCATGCATACCTTCCTCTTAGGGTGGAGGAGGTACATGAGTCTATTTTTAGTAGTTTGCCCAGTTTCCTGCCAGCCTTTTCCAATATTTCTGTGTTGTAGAACTATGTTGGGAGTTGTGGGAGATGATTCCAGATAGCTGTGGTAGAGAGGGTTGCTTCTTGTGGTACAAATTTGGGTTCCCATTTTCGTACTGAAAGGAAGTTTCCAGAGACAAACCATGGTCCAAGGTGTAGTGATTTAGCCATATTTTCCTTTAGACTAAATTTGACAATGAAGAAGTCCCATCCTAGGTCAATCAAGATTAACTGTTATGGTTTCCACAAGTCAATTAGCTTAGAGCGAAGATATTGGTACGACATTCTATGTCCAAAGACCTTTATGATTATAGAGTAACCCGTGGGAGGTAAAGGCATTTCTTGTCGTCTTGGGATAGTGGGATTGATCCGTCAATATTTTTTCCTTTATGATCTTTGATGATTGTGGAGGCCTCTTTCTCATAATATTTATTTTGCTGGCTTACCAGTTTATCTATGAGCATTTCCTTAAAGGAGTGTGTTGTTGTTTCCTCGATTTCCATCTAATTATTTTTGTCCGGAGGTTCCGGTGATATGAATGTTGTGATAATGTTTGTATCCATGAGAGTAGACCTTCTTCTCTTTTCTTGATGAACGCAAGCCTTTTTGTTGCCATATGCTGCGACTATCCTAAAATAACTATGCTATATTTCTTCCCATCTATTCTTATAGCATAACCAAACCATTGAGATCTACTGCAATTAATAACGAGCTATGTGCACTTGTGAATTATGATGCACACGGTGAATCAAAAGAAAACTACACAAAAGTACCTGGTAGGTTCCGAACTCCTGATCTTTCATTTGATTTTAAACCCGATAAACCAAACAATCAACTTGTGTCAAGCGGGGTCAAACAATGTACACAGTTTACGGAATTTAACCTATACAAACGATCAAAATTTTTTAAAGAAGCAGATTCATCTGAACCCTTTTGACCCTATGTGGGTCTGCCCCTCATTACAACCATACTGAACGTTTACCTTCCAAATTTTAAAACCTAACCCACATCGAGATGGAAAAATAAACTTGCTCAGAAAGTTTGGTATGCTCAAAAAGTTTTGTAAACTCAGAAAGTTTGGTAAATTCTTATTTTTATTTTTGTAACCCACTGATGCTATAAATTTTCCATGGTTTTATGTCAGAAATGTATTTGTTTCTCAACTAATACTATCCAAAAGTATATTGTTTACCCTTAAAATGAGTAACAATTAAATTTGCACACGGTTTAAAGGGTAAATGATTTAATTTAACATAAATGATCAAAGAAGCAACAAATAATCTAATTAAGAGAAAACAAAATGTTCAAACCAAATGTGATGGAATAAATAAGCTTGGCATTAAGTTTGAATGCTGGAAACCAATCCCGATCGAGCCCTCGAGATGGAGCTCGGTTATAACTAAATGAATGAACAGCTGAAGAACACTTGAACAATTATTTAAAAGACAACGGAAAAGGGTCAAATATATCCCTGTACTTTCAAAAATACCCTCCGTTAAACTATTTGGCTATATAGATCCCTACCTTCATACTATCATTCAAAAATACCCCTTAATTTGACGGAGTTCCACATGGTTTCACCAAATTAAATAACCCAACCCCTTTTCTATTGCCCGATTCATTCAATTCAAACCCAAAACCTGATCCAAACATCCCAACCTAAAACACGTCTAAACCTAAAAAGAGATCCAATACTATTTCGTTTCTGAATTAAAGTAAAAATCCAACTTTTTTACTTTTAAAATTTTAAAGTATTTCTTCTAAAAGAAATCTTTTTAATAGTCATTTTCCCATTTTTTCATAACCCCGTCTGAAAAATAGATTGTCCTTTTCCTTTATCTACTACCTCCTTCCTTTAGTTTTCCTTTTCATAGGCATATACAAAGATCTTTTTTTTGGTTCATTGCTAAAGTAGACGATTTTTTTTTTCGATTTTATCTTTCATCCTTCTGCCATTTATAATTCAAAAATTCCTTTTTTGTTTTTGATAAAGCACAATCTTATAAGCATTAGGGGTAGTTAAAAAAGAATACTTATGAAGAAGTAACAAACATCATTAATAAAAGCTTTGCAGAAAATTAATTTTGCAGTATCTAGAAACTAGAGTACTCAATTTCTTCTGTTAATGGTATTTGAAATCATCTAAGATTTCTCAATCCGCTATGCTCATGAATGAGAAATATTGTTGGATGAGCTCTAAGGTCACACAAAAATTATTTGCTGCTTTGGGGAGAACCTATCTATTCGAAAATGGTGACTGCAACTACTTTTTAGTTTCTTTTTTTTTCCATCCGATATAATTTATTTTGGGAGAAGTTAAAACTTGATCTTATTTGAAACGGATCCTGATTGTGACAAAAATGAAGGGAATGATGGAGGTGGAAGTTGGGATGAAGGTGGTGTGGCAGTCATGGATGATGAAGAGTAAGAAGGGAATAGAAAATTAATTTGGAGAATGTTGTTAGCTGAGGGCATAACGTGGATCTTTAGAATTTTTAGGTTTAGATGTGTTTTAAGTTGGGGGTATTTGGACCGGGTTTTGGGTTTAAATTAAATGAACCGGACAATAGAAAAGGGGTTGGGTTATTTGAATTTGGTGAAGCCACGTGACACTCCGTCAAATTGAGGGGTATTTTTGAATAATAGTATGACGGTAGGGATTTATATAGCCAAATAATATAACAGAGGGTACTTTTAAACTATTTTTGAAAATATAGGGATATATTTGATCCTTTTCTGAAAAGACAAAAGTAAACTTTATTGCTTTGATATACGTGCCAGACGTGGTCAAAAAATAAAAATATTCTCCCCTTTATATAGTAAGAGAGTTTCAACTCTAGTATAAGTTTCAATAAGGTAAAAATCCATTTTCTTCCATTTTTCCTATTGAAACACGATTCGTAGACTTTCTCTTTCTAAGCTTTTGGCGCACTTTATGCTAACGTATACCGACTGAGAATCAGCCATGGTGAGAAAGCGAGGTCGACCTAAGCGAGAACCACTAGTGACGATCGGCTAAGCCATAAGTGCAACAGTAATTGCTGATACTTTAGCTAAAGGATCTACCCAGCAGATAACAACACCAAGTGGGCATCAGTTTCAACCTAATCCTCAGAAATTAGGTTCACCTAGCAACACTAAGGGACCTGTGAAAAGGATAGATCTCAGTGCAGTACAGATGAATGTAGCTACATCTTCATGTGAAGGCACGCCAATAAGCTCAAGCATGGAGATTAAGAAGAACAAAGTGGATGCAGCATCAAGTGAGCTGAAGGTCAATGGAACAGTAACAACAGAGCAAAAGGAGGAGCAAAAACCGCATGCAGCAATACCGGAGAAGGAGAAAACATGGGCAAATCTATTTGCGGGGAACTAATCTTCAGAAAATGGTATGATATTATCATATATTCCTCTAGAAATTGTTGATGGTAACATTGTGGTTAAAGTAGATAAAGTAGAAATTGAAGAACAGAACAAAAAATGGGAATGTGCCCTAATTATCTATGTGATTGGGGATATGCCTAGATATAAATTCATGGAGAAATATATAGCACAAGCATGGAGTAAAGTTAGTATACCAAATTTGTTTCTTCATGATGAAGGATATTACATAGCAAAATTTGATACCATAGGAGACTTGAAATTTATTCTTTATGGAGGACCTTATACCATTAATGGTAGACCTATGGTGCTGAAGCAATGGACACTAGACTTTGACATTAAGGCTGAATTTCTGATGGAGATCCCTTTGTGGGTCATTATCCCTAATTTGCCTATGAGCTACTAGGGTAACAAGACACTAACTAAACTTGCAAGTGCTATTGGGAAGCCTCTCTTTGCAGATGAATGCACAGCAAAACTGTCTAGAATTTCTTATGCCAGGATTCTAGTGGAAGCTAATGTGACAAAAAAGCTGCCAACAGAGGTGACATTGCAAGAAACATCAGGGAAACAAATTCAGTTGCAGGTGGAGTATGAATGAAAGCCACAATATTGTATAAACTGTATGAAGATAGGGTATGATTGTATAGTGGAGAAGAAAGCCAGCAAAGAAGGACAATACAGGGGAAAACAGAAACAGGGGAAAGTTATCTCAGAGTGGCAAGTCAAAGGCCAAGGACAGCAACAACAAAATGATCTACAAGGAGGAACAAGTAAGCCAATAAGGCAGGATAATGACAATGTAGATATTGTGAATACTGGTAAGCCTCAGGTAGCAAAGGATAAAGGGAAAGCCAAAGAGGTGCAAGATGTAAACCAGAGAGAGGAGTGGCCAACTTTGCCTAGTAATAGCAGAATGACATTGGGAAGGACAGCAATAACTACAACAAATGTCTTTCAGATTCTGCAGCAGGAAGAGGAACTGGAGGAAACTAGACCACCTGATCTGGGAGGTGGAATCATTATCCATCAATGACTTGGTTAATCTGGAATATTAGGGAATTGAATAAGAGATACAAACAAAAAGAAATAAAGCAGTACATAAAAGACAAACATATCAAGCAGGCTTGGATAGTAGAAACAAAGGTGAAAGAAGACAAAGCAGGGAAGGTGATTAATAGAATAGTCCCTAGATGGCAGAAAATAACAAATTATGAGTATGCTGTGAATGGAAGGATATGGATTATTTGGGATGAACAAGCTTACACAGTTCAACTAGTAGATAAACAAGACCAATTCATTCATTGCCTAGTATCTGGGAATCAGAATGGGATGCAGTGTTTCCTCACAGTGGTGTATGGTCATAATGATACAGATCATAGAAGGCAACTATGGGGACACATGAAAAGATTAGAATAGAACATAACAGGACCTTGGATAATAGGGGGAGATTTCAATGCTATCCTTAATATTCAAGATATAATTTCTAAAGTGCATGTGAAAAGTGCTGATATAAAGGACTTTGCTGAGCTTTGTAATGACATTGGTATTACTGAATTACTATGGAGAGGAGATTATTATACATGGACCAACAAATAACAGGGGAATGATAGGGTGTGGAGTCGTATAGACATGGTGTTTGGGAATGATATGTGGATGATGAACTTTATCCACCTGAGCACTGAGTATGAGGAGCCTTATATTTCAGATCATAGCCCCATGGTTATCAACATAAGGCAACCTAGCAAAACAAACAAAAGCCCTTTAAGGTTCTTTAATGTATGGGCAAGTCATCCTGATTTTGACAGGATAGTAAAAGAGAGTGGAATAATAGTAAAGTATCAGGAAAGATGGGAATCATTTGGACAAAGCTCAAAAAGATGAAAAGGCATTTTAGACAACTTAATGAGGCAAAATTTAAAGGAGTAGCAGAGAGGATAGAACAAGCAAGGCAGACCATTCAGCACATTCAAATCCAGTTACAAAGTAATTACAATGACCTGCTGCAAGATCAAGAAAAAGAATAGTTGCACAAGCTGGAAACTTGGTCAATGGTGGAAGAAAAGATACTGCAGCAAAAGGCAAGGGCAAACTGGATCAAGGTGGGTGATTCTAACAATAAGTTCTTTTTTGCAGTGATAAAGGAGAGGCAACAAAGAAAATAGATAGTGGAACTACAGACACTATCAGGAAGTACCATAACAGACCATGCAGCCATAAAAGAGGAGATAGTTTCATTCTATAAAAGTTTAATGGGAACTAGTGCTCATGTACTTCCAGCTGTGGAGAAGAGGTTAATGAAGGAAGGGCCAACCTTAGCAAAGCAACACCAACAAGATCTGATTGCTGAAGTTACTAGCCAAGAGATAGATGAAGCCTTGAAGGGGATAAGAAGTGATAAAGCACCAGACATAGATGTGTATAATGCAGAATTTTTCAAAAAATCCTGGCCAATGATCAAAGAAGAAGTGTATGCTACGGTGAAAGAATTTTTCAATACGGGGGTGATGTTTCCAGCAATCAACTATACTTCAATCACATTATTTCCAAAAGTTTCCAATCAAGTAACAATCAAGGATTTCAGGCCTATTGCTTGTTGCACTGTGATGTACAAGCTTATCTCTAAAGTCATAGCTGGAAGAATGCAGAAAATCATGCCACACATAATAGCTGAAGCCCAAGCAGGATTTATCCCAGGGAGGAAAATAGCAGACAATATCATTCTTGCTCATGAGCTAGTCAAGGCTTATAGCAGGAAACACATATCCCCTAGATGTATGATGAAAGTTGACATGATGAAAGCATATGACTCAGTTGAATGGGTGTATCTGGAGCAAGTGTTAGAGTACCTATGTTTTCCCACAAAATTCTGTAACTGGGTGAAAGCTTGTGTATCAACAGTGAGTTACTCAATTATGATAAACGGGGAACTGACAAAACCTTTTGATGCTCCTAAGGGACTCAGGCAAGGTGACCCTATATCACCTTTTTTGTTTGCTATAGTGATGGAATATCTAAGCAGGCTGCTCAAAGGATTGAAAAATGCTCAGGAATACAGATTTCATCCAAGATGTGGGAAATTAGACATAACTCATCTCAGCTTTGCAGATGACTTGTTGCTGTTTGCCAGGGGAGATAGCAAGTCTGTATCCACAATGCATGATTGTTTTATGAAATTCTCTGCTGCATCTGGACTGATGGCTAATCTCAACAAGAGTGAAATCTACTTTGGAGGAGTTGATCAAGCTACAAGGCAGGAAATATTATAGAACACTGGATATACACTTGGAGAATTGCCTTTCAAGTATTTGGGCATACCATTGGACACAAAGAAGCTCTCATCTATGCAATGGAAACCATTGATTGATAGAATAGTAGCAAGAATTTCTTCTTGGACAGCCAGGAAACTATCTTATGCTGGAAGGGTACAGTTAGTCCAAACAGTGATATTTGGTATCCAATCCTATTGGGCCCAAATATTTATACTACCAGCTAAAGTGATGAAACTGATAGAGGCTTATTGTAGAAGCTATATATGGTCAGGATCCAATACAATCACAAAGAGAGCCTTGATAGCCTGGGACAGAATGTGCCTGCCCAAGTCTGCTGGAGGGTACAATTTAATGAATATCAGAGTCTGGAATAGAGCAGCTATAACAAGTTTATACTGGGATATAGCATAGAAGAAAGACAAGATGTGGATAAAGTAGATTCACACTTATTACATAAAGGGGCAAGGTATAGTGGAGATGAATATACCCCAACAAGCAAGTTGGATGGTGAGAAAGATTATGGAAGCAAGAGGAGTAATACAACAAATGCCCACAGTGCAATACAGGAGGAGTACAACAAAGCAAATATATTTGGGCATCCTGGGAAGTTACAATAAGGTGGCATAGAGAACCTTGATGTTTCACAATAAAGCTAGACCCAAGGCAATATTCACTATGTGGATGCAATGCCATGTGAGGTTAATGACAATAGATAGGCTTACTAACTGGGGAGTCCAAGTAAGCACAAGTTGTTGCTTGTGTAATGAAACAGACGAATCACATGCACATCTGTTTGGTGAATGCAACTTCACTAATATAGTATGGGAAAGGCTTATGCAATGGATTCAAATCAATGTGAGTTAATCACTTTCATACACACAGAAGATGGCATGGATAGTAAAACAAGCCAAAGGGAGATCATGCAAAGCCAAAATTATAAAAAGGGTATACTCAGAGCATATACATGGGATATGGAGGGAGAGAAACAACAGAATATTTGGAGAGACAATGAGGATTGCAGACCAAGTGGCAAAGGAAATAACATGTGTTTGCAATATAAGAGCCAAAGGAGGAATGAGGGGCAAGATGCAACAACTTATGTATTGAAAACAGTGTACTAACTAGCCAGCTATTTGATTAATGTCTTATGTACTGCTTATAAGGTAGGATAGAGTAGAAATTTGTACAAACTAAGTGAACCGAGAATGGTTCTACTGCTTTGTAATGCTCTCTTTGATGATTAATGAAAAACATAATTACCAAAAAAAACACGATTCGTAGTTAATATTGGGCGTGATCTGTGCCGTAACATCCGGTTGATGATAGATATTTCGGCTCCTCGTTCATCTTCTTTAACCGTCTTCCCTTTAACTTTGATTATTTGTTTTGCTTGAGCTTGATTTTTCCCATGTTTGGTCATGCCCGATTCTCAACGTATCATTTGTCTCCCCGGACTTCGATCTATGGGTACCCTTGGCCTTACCCGAGCCAGCGTCTAATCATGATGTCTCTCATTTCTTCATTGGGAAATCGGGGGTAACTTTACCCCTAATTTTATCTGTACACAAATAATCCCCTCACTTTTTGGAGAGTAGATTTATAGGAACGATGAGAAGTGACTAAGTTACCCTCGATTTTATCTATACATAAATAATCCCTCACTTCTCAGAGAGTAGATTTATAAGAACGATGAGAACTGACTAATAGACCTTGGTTCCTTAATTTGTAGACCATAAGCAAGTTGACAAGCTGAAATGTCCCATCGGTCAGGTCGCTCTGATTTTTGGACACGGGCCAGCCGACAGTTGATCTCCCTCGACATTTACCGAATGTGAAACGTCATGCATTCATTATTCCTTCCCTATAAAAGATCTTCCTTTTTTCACTTTTTTACTTTCTGTTTTCAAACATTCTTGAGTTACCCTTAAACTTTCTATTTGCTCATCAATCATTCAAATCTTCATAAGTTGTTGTTCGCTTCTTCATAACTTCATCTCTTTTCTTTAAGCCTTCATACCAAATCTTCAAACCTTTATAACAACCTTCAAACCTCCATATTTCCAGATTAAGATGGCTAAGACTTCAAAAGCGCTACCCCAAAGTAGTGCACCTTCGTCTTTTATCTCTGCTGTAGGCACTGAGGCAACCCTTCCGATAGTGGCCCCGGAACCTCCTCTTACAGAATTTATCCCTTGAGGATGCTCCATACACAAATACTTCAAGGTCGAAAAATTCCCAAAAAAAGAGACCAAGGCGAGGAGGCATGGAGTAACGTCTACTCCATCACCGAGGAGACACTCCAAGTGGTCCGAGAGGACTGCAAATGGGAAGGCAAAAACCTATTCGTTCCCAGTCCTGGCGATGATATCATGACACATGTGGAAGGATACTTAAGCGCTTACACGTATCCCTTCACATTCGGTTAAGTGGATACAACGATCCTCAATTTTTGTAAGAGGTATGAAATTTGCCTCAGGCAGATCTACCCGTCTTTTTGGAGGATTGTGACCCTTCTCTGCCACTTTGCTAACAATACGGAGGAGCCTTGGTTCAAAATTGACCATCTGCTCTGAGTTTACAGTCCTCGAATCTTCCGAGGAGGGTTAATCCCTAGCAGAGAAGGCTCCCTTCTCTTGCATAGACGAGGATAGGTTCCGGGGACGGTAGGGGAAGTTTGTTCAAATAAAGATTGAACACCTCATTCCTTCCAAGTTTATGCCGTTCCCCAAGAAGTGAAACTCAAAACGTAAGTTCCCTTTCTCTTAATTTATCAAAATACTCATTTGAATTTGCTCTTCTTTCTCATTATTCGTCTTTCTGATATGCAGCCTTCACCCGCGGTCCCTCGTTTCAGGGAATGGGTCGAGGGCATATGCAAACAACTCACTATTTTGAGCATGAGTTGCGCAAGCTTTCCAAAGGCAAGTGGGAAGCTCGATCTCATGGTCATTTTTATTTTGTTATTATTTTGACTATCTTTTCCTCCAGGTTTGCCTAAGACCACTAAAATTTGGAAAATCACCGAGGCTATGTCCTCGTCCCTGTCTGAAAAACTTTGTACTTCATGTAATGACTTGACAAGTTGTTTTGAACGCTTGCACTTTGCTTGCCAGTTCTTAGGCATGGCTAGCCCCGTGTGATGTATTATGACTTATGTAAATCGTCAGTTTGTTTTCAGGATAATTAGAATAAATTTGGAAGAACAATTCCCAGTTTGAAGCTTTAAATTTGAAAGGTTCTCGGATTGATTTTTTATGATTTAGTTAGCCCCGTTAGGTAATTTAGGACTTAGGAGCGTGATCAGAATGTGTTTTGGAGGTCTGGAGTTGATTTAGGCTTGAATTAGCGAAATTAGAATTTTGACATTTTCTGGTTGATAGGTGAGACTTTGATATACAGATGGAATTAAGAAAGTTGGAATAGGTCCGTTGTGTCATTAGTGAAGTATGTGAAAATTTTAGGTCATTCAGAGGTGGTTTGATAGACTTTTTGATCAAAAATAGAATTCAGAAGATTTTTGGAACCTTAGGCTTGAATTCGATGTGATTTGGTTGATTCGATGTTGTCTGAGGTGTTTTGAAAATTGGTATAAGTGTGGATAGTGGTATATGACTTATTTGTGCTTTTGGTTGAGATTCTGAGGGCCTCGGGGTGATTTTGGATGGTTGACGGAAGATTTTGACTTGGGGTTGGCAGCTGAAGTTTTTCTATTGCTGTTGCCATAGGTGCGGATTCGCAGAAGCAGATATGGAGCCGCAGAAGCGGCCTCAGGTGAATTGAGAGAAGGCGCAGATGCGGGATGTGATCCGCACCTATGAGCCCCCACAGGCAGAGCCTAGGTCGTAGGTGCAAATGGGACTTAAGTGAGTAACCGCAGAAGCGGTGCTTTGACCACATAAGCAGTGGCACAGATGCGATCATTTAATGCGATCATTTAATCGTAGATGCGATCATTTATTTCACCCTTCGTGATTTTGAGTGATTTTTCATAATATTTCAAACGGGGAGAAGCTTTGGAGAGCTAATTGAAGGGAGAATTCAAGAGGGCTTCTTAGAGGTAAGGTCCTTGGTCCCTAAACTCGTTTTTTTGATGATTTTTAAGGTAGTAAGCTTGAATTATATGGGAAAATCAGTAGCAAATTGGAAGTTAGGGCTTGGAAATTGGAGACCTAAATCTAGGGATTTGAGGGGTCGTTTGTGGTTGGATTTTGATGTATTTGATATGTATGAACTCGTGAGAGTGTAAGGATTTTGTGATTTATATCGGATTCTGAGACGTGGGCTCGGGGGGGTCAGGTTTGGTCAATTTCAGGATTCTTGATATAAATTAGTTATTTTCGAGTGG
Organism: Nicotiana glauca; assembly: GCA_026770625.1. Lineage (NCBI taxonomy): Eukaryota > Viridiplantae > Streptophyta > Magnoliopsida > Solanales > Solanaceae > Nicotiana > Nicotiana glauca. The sequence continues at coordinate 15,616 of MU749917.1, read as the reverse complement.
TCTTTGTTTCCTTAGCATATTTTGATGGTATGAATCTGTTTTGGATAGATTTGGAGCATCCGGAGGCCGAGTCGAGATATAAAGGTATCACGAGCTAGATTTTGGACTGGATTGAGGTAAGTAATGATTGTAATTGTTTGTTCTGATGTTATGAAACCCCGAATTTCATATCGTTGTGCTACTTTGAGGTGATGCACACGCCATATGACGAGCGTGTGATTGTGCACTGTTGGGGATTGTCGCGTATTTTACTTGAAAACTATGATATTGTTATATTTTGGAAAATATTATTGTGTTGGGGGTTAAATGCCGTGTCTGGGCCTTGTGCCGAGTTTTTTGGACCCTTAGGGGTTTTTACTATTGTTTTACCTCACCCTTAGGTCTTCTGATTTTTCTAACGCTCCTATCGAGGCCAAGAATCGTGGTCAGGTAAGAGCACCAAAAAAGCTTCCAGTGCCCGTGTCCCGGATCCCCGCTTAAGGATTATCCCAAAGATGATGATGACATGGAATTCATTATTCTCAAGACGATTGATGTCGACCTGAAGCTGGCACCCCAGGAAGGGGATGCATGAAAGCCCGAGTCCCCTGTAGCTTGGGGGCTCGAAGAAGGTAAAATGGATATTGCTTTGCAGGAAGCTCCTCCAATTTTGAGTGAGGCTGCCTAAAAAAATGCAAACATTATCCATGTTCCAGAGTCACCGCCTCACATGGAGGCCTTTTTAGACGAGGCTCGAGATGTCGTAGAAAAATCGAACGTTGCATCCCGAGATGTGGACGAGGCTCTTAACTCATTTTTTGAGGGCGTAGATGTCGGGGTACTCGAGGATTACTCCGACTTTGGCACCTGGAGATCCCAAAAATGGTTGTGCAACCGTGGTCAGGTGGGCCGAGTTCGATCCTAAAGCTTGAGAAACAGTTTTTCGCCGCAAGTGTGGACCCTGACCAAAAGAAAATGGCCATGTTCACGGTATCGGCGGATACTAACATTCTATCCGGGTCAGTCGAAGTTTCCAGCTATCTCCGTCCCTTAGGTGACCAAAAATAACCAAGTGAAGATGAACAAGGTAGACACGCCAAGCCTCTTCAACGAGGCTCAACAGGTTCTGAATAGAGTATACCTTCTTCTCTTTGTGTTTCTAAGGATTTGTTTTTGCTTTAACAACATTTTAATGTTTTTTCCTTATGTCTCAGGCCTCGGTGCTTTATCATGAAAGTTTTCACCGGTCCCAGATAAAAGTGAGCCATCTCGAATTCGAGCTCAAAGAACAGGTCTAGCAAAAAGAGATGTATAAAGCTCTCTACGAGTAGATGATGAAGTCTTCAGGGACGTGGCCGACTGTTTTGCCCTTCAAGCCGAGCTGAAAAAAGTCCAAAAGGAGGCTTCAAAAGCAAAATAAGACCACACCCTTGTTGTTGAAAAGGTAAATGTGCTCGAGATCGATATCGAGAGTTTAAATGCAAATGCTAATGCTGCGACGTCGTATGTCCAGGAGAAAATAACCCTGATTGACCAGCTCAAGTCCGAGATAGATGAGTCCAAGGCTTCAATCGATGAGCTTAGGGGCAAAATGGACCTCCTACATTGGAGTGAGATGCCACCAAAAAGGATCTGACATCGACCAAAGTGCAGCTTCGAGTGATGAAAGAGAAGGCCGATAAATGGTCTCAGTTGAATGAGGAGCTTCGGGCACAACATGCCTCGTCCATTGCAGAATGCGATGCCCTTAGCTAAGAGTACGTAGCGCTGACATCTAGATTGGAAATGGCATCAAACAAGGCCTCTGAAGCCTAGGTCATGTTGGCCTAATACAAAAATGAGGTAGCCGAAGCCCGAGTCATAACGAAGGCCGAATATATGAAGTGGCTATCTCGAAGAGATCCAAGCTTGAGGTTTGAGCTAGTGCCCGAGATGGAAGAGGTGAAGAGGTGAAGAGGTGAAGAGGCTCGAAGTCGAGGCCAAAGCAGAGGTATCAGCCTGATGGTTCGGATAACGAGCTGGGCTGTGATCAAGACTAGGCAGTAAATGCCTTAGCTTACGTTAGTGTTTTCTAGTAGTTACATACTTCATATTCTGGGATGTTTATAGTGCCTCTATAAATGCCTTTTGATAAATATATATGAAGTCTTCCCTTCGGCTATATGTTGTGTCCTTTAACTTTTTGTATTTGCATAAGTTTAAGACTTAGGATACATAACTGGTGTTTCAGACTTAATAATATGCCACCGATGCCTTACCATAGAATTTGACATCATTTAAATTGTTCAATCTTCCAAGACCCGGATGAGGCCTGGGCTAAATAATGACTCAAAGTTACTTTGACTTATGAGGAATTGATAAAAAATGAAGTCTTTTCTAAAATATTTGAATGATTTAATGGGACACAACTAATCTTTGCCGAAGGTGGCTTTTTCATGGCCGTAATTCGAGACCAATTGATTTGACCGGTCCTGAAGTAAAATCTTTTATGGATTAAAAATGTGTAAGGACCTTACTTTTTATACATGAACTCAGACGTCTCTAAGCCGTTTATATGTTGTGATCGAATCTCTAAAGGCTTCATTTATTAAGTTGGTCGTAACCTTTCGTGTTTGGGCCTTGTCTTGTAGGCTTAGTGCCTTCAATATTTAGTAGCGCGATTTCCCGATCTTACTGTCGGGTATCAGTCCTCGATTCAGGGTGACCTATCGATAGGGGTCTTTAGATGGTTGTGCACGACATTGAAGGTTCTTACTACCTTCGGAGTTTTATGCCTCGTTTAATGGTGGCCCGTGGCCTAGAAATTTTTGAACCTAATATTTGTTCTAAGTAACTTAACGATAATATTGCTTGTGCAAATGTGAATCGATGAAACATAGAAGGCAAATTTCCTTTTATTACTTTGAATGCAGTATGAGCAATTAAAGATACAAAAGTTATCTGCCATGGCAAGAATGAGGTATGTGGGCATAGCTCGTTTGACCATTTGACCGTTAGAATTAATGCTAATATTCAAGCATTGGCTTTCAATATCGAGTAGGAGTGCCTTCTAAATTTCCAAACTTAGGCTTTTGGTTCTTGACTCTGGGTGTGATAGCCCCTAGTATTCGAGACTGAATTATGAGGGCTCAAATACTATCAATACGATATGGGCGATCTGCAATCTCCAATCTTAAACCAATCTTCAAAACTAGGGTAGAACGCTTATTGTTGTCTTGTTAAAACCTTTCCGTAAAACCCACTTCAGGGAAACAAATCGATCGAAGGGAAAAAGAGTGCAACACGTGCTTTCAAACCTAATCCTTAGATTTGGCTTTGATTGAGTACCTGCATGAGTTAGTTCAAAGCGTAATAAACCATAAAGAAATATATGAGTTCATACCTTAGAAGTAGTACCGCTTTAAGTATGCCACATTCCAATTGTTGGTTAGTTGTATACCATTTTCGAAGTCAAGATAGTACGAGCCTTTCCTGATTATACCCATAAATTTGTACGGTCCCTCCCAATTTGGGGCTAGTTTCTCGTCATTCAGGTTCTTGGTATATCGTGTGTCTTTCCTCAATACCAAATTCCCGACTTGGAAGTTCCTAAGGTTTGCCCTTCGATTATAGTATCTTCCCATTCGCTGCTAATCGAACTAGGGCGGCTTCTCACCTTTCGTCTGCTAAATTTAGACTTGTGTCCATGGTCTCATTGTTGATGCCTCTATAGCATATCAGAATCTTAAGCTCAGTTCTACCACTTCTACTAGGATCAAAGCCTCTATGCCGTAGACTAAAAAGAACGGTATTTCACCGGTACTTGACCTTGAAGTTGTTCGATATGCCCGTAGTACCTCAGGAAGAATTTCCTTCCACTTCCGTTGAGTTGATCAATCTTTTCTTCAAGTTCTGCAGTATAGATTTCTTTGTTGACTCTGCTTGACCGTTCGCAATCGGGTGGTAAGTGGCCGATAGGATCCTTTTGATTTTGTGATCTTCGAAGAACTTATTGACCTTGCTGCTGATGAACTGTCTCCCTTTGTCACACGTGATCTCGACCGGTATCCTAAATCAGCATATTATATGATCCTAGTTGAAGTCGATAACCTCCTTTTCTCTTACTTACTCGAAAGCCTGTGCTTCAACCCACTTGGAGAAGTAACCGGTCATAAGCAAGATAGTACTGGGCCTTACCGGGTGCCCATGGCAAAGGACCTACAATGTCCATTCCCCATTTCATGAACAGACAAGGGGAAAGGACCGGGTGAAGCGTCTCTTCCTATTTCTAGATCATCGGGGCGTGTCTTTGAAATTCGTTACATTTTTAACAAAATCCTTTTCCATCTTGTTCCAGTAGTGACTAGCCCTAATCAATTTTCGAACAAGCAGTTCCGCTCCTGAATGGTTTTCGAAGTGCCCTCATGGACTTCTCTCATCATGTAATCGGTCTCCCTGGGACCCAAGCATTTTGCTAACTGTCTGAAAAACTATCTTCGATTTAGTTTTCCTTCAATTAAGCTAAATGTGCAAGCCTTTGTTTGAAGGGCCCTTGACCCTTTCTGAAGGTAGTCTATGTATTTGTTTCTCCAATCCTAAGTCAATCTTGTTGAGTTTACCTCGCCATGACCTTCCTCTATCACCGAGCTCATCAATTGCACCACTATTCCAGAGTTGAATTCATCAGAGTCATCTGACATCCCTAGATTAGACAATGCATCGGCCTCGTTATTCTAATATCGGGGCACATGTTATAGTGTCTACTCCTTGAACTGATGTAACGTTACTTGTAATTTATCCAAGTATCTCAGCATCCAGTCTTCTTTACTTCAAATGTTCGATTAACTTGGTTAAAAACAAGGAGGGAATCATACTTGGCTTTGATCACCTCATCCCCCAGGCTCTTTGCCAGTTCTAGACCTGTAATCATAGCCTCATATTCGGCCACATTGTTATTCATTTTCATAGTGCTATTAGACTGCCTTATTACATTATCCGTGGGTGGTTGTAGTACGATTTCCAACCCGGACCCTTTCGCGTTGGAAGTACCATTCGTGAATAGGATCCAAACCCTCGAGCTAGTCCTCAAAGACAGTAATAATTCTTTCTCGACCTCGAGGATTAAGGACCGTGTGGAATAATCCAAGAAGTCTACCAAAATCTGAGATATAGCTATTCGGGTTTTGTACTAAATGTCATACTCCCTAACCTCTATGACTTATTTTCCTACCTGTCTTGAAGTTCGGGTTTATGCATAATATTCCTTAGCAGCTACGAGGTTACGACACAAATAGGGTAATATTTAAAGTATGGGTTTAGCTTCCTAGATGCACTTAATAAGATGAGCACTAATTTCTCTAGGTATGGATACCTCGTTTCAGCATCACCTACGGTTCTACTAACGTAATAGATAGAAAACTGCGGCCCAATGCTGCTATCCGCTCGGTCAACCTCTATACCACCTTGACATTGTCAACCATAGTGATATATTCTATGGATTTTATTTTATCCAAGTTGATCTCTATTCCTTAGTTACATATCATGAATCCAAGGAACTTACTTGACCCGACTACGAAGGCACACAACTCCCGGTTCAGCTTCATGTTGTATTCCCTTGGTATGTTGAAGGTTTCCTACAAATGTTTCAAATAGGTACTTTAACATATCATCAATATAAACCTCGATTTATTTCCTTATATGTTCCTCGAACATTCAGTCAACTAGGAGTTGATATGTGGCACCGACATTTTTAACCCAAACGATATCACGTTATAATAATAAGTGCCGAAATTTGTATGAAAGAAGTCTTTTCTTGGTCTCCCATGTCAATCCGTATTTGGTTGTACCCGAAATAGATATTGAGAAAGCTCAGTGTCTCGTGCCCAGCCGTTGCATCGATCATTCGGTCGATGTTAGGCAAAGGAAACGAATCCTTCGGGCATGCCTTATTTAAGTCCTTATAATCTACACACATTTTAAGTTTTTTTTCTTTTTTAGGTACGACGACTACGTTAGCTAGAAAATTCAGGTATTTAACCTCCCAAATGGAACCTATTTTTAAGAGCTTAGATACCTCATCTTTGATGATGTGTGATTGATTTCGGACTGCAGCCTCCTCTTTTGTTTGACCAGGTGGAATTTTGGATTTAGGCTCAAATTGCGAGTTGTTACCTCCGGCGGAATTCTTGTCATATCTAAGTGGGACCAGGCAAAACAATCGACATTAGCCTTAAGAAAATCAATGAGTTTTTTCCTGAGCTCGAGGGTTAATCGCGATCCCTGGTATACCTTTTTGTCCGGCATGTGCTCAATCAATATGACCTGTTCTAGTTCCTCGATTGTTGACTTATAGACATCGGTATCATCAGGTGCTACGAATGATCTCGGGACCCTAAAGTCATCTTCCTCTTCCGTTGGGAGTTCCTCCTATTTTTTCGGCTCGGTTGGGGTCGGGACAAGTGATTTCTATTTGATGTCGTTCTCTTAGACTAGTCCCCTCCATTTTTTGATGTCGTGATTGTGGTCATCAAGCTTACTTCCTCGACAACAAACATTTCCTTTACCGTTGGTTATTCCCCATAGACCATTTTGATTCCACTTTGGGTTAGAAACTTCAATGCTAGATGCAAGGTCGATGACCGCCCTCATGCAGTGGACCCATGGTCTCCTGAACAAGGAGTTGTATCTCAAACCCCCCTCGATTACATAGAATTTTGTATTCTGGGTGGTTCCGACTGTGTTGACCGGTAGGGTGATTTCTCCCTTCGTTGTATGGCACGTCATATTGATCCCATTCAATATTGAACCCATTCAATACTCGGACTGCTGGTATGATTTGGTCCAACAACCCAGTTTTTCCACGACTCTCCATCGGATGATGTTGGGTGAGCTACCTGGATCAATTAACAGATGCTTAACTCAAGATTTATTAATAAGTATAGATATTACCAGTGCATCATTGTGAGGTTGAATGATGCCCTCAAGGTCCTTGTTGCTGAATGAGTTAGATCCCTCCGAAACATAGTCTCAAGTTTGTTTTTCTCTTGTGATAGAAACCTTGGTGCGTTTTATCATTGGACCTTGTGGAAAATCTATTCCTCCAATGATCATGTTAATCACGTGTTGAGGTTCTTCCTGTTCAATTTATTTGTTGGCGTCCCTCTTTTTGAAATGGTTTTTGGCCCGCTCACTTAGGAATTCCCTAAGATGCCTATTGTTGAATAGACGAACCACTTCTTCCCTTAAATGTCTACAATCCTCGATTCTGTGACCATGTGTACCGTGATATTTCCATATCAAGTTGTGATCCCTTTATGTAGGATCAGACTAGAGTGGCCTCGACCACTTGGTCTCCTTGATGCAATCAATGGCTGACACTATACTCGCTGCATCTACATTGAAGTTATATTCTGTATGCAATTTAAATGATACGTGTCTTAATTTAACACGAATGATCAAAGAAGCAACAAATAATCGAATTAAGAGAAGCAAAACGTTCAAACCAAATGTAATGAAATAATTAAGCCTGACATTAGGTTTGAGTGCTAAAACCAGTCCCAATCGAGCCCTCGAGATGGAACTCGGTTATAACTAAAGGAATGAACAGCTGAAGAACACTTGAACAATTGCTTAAAAGACAAAAGTAAAATTTATTGCTTTGATATGCGTGCCAACAATGGTAAAAAATTAGAAAGGTTCTTTCCTTTATATAGTAGGGGCGTCTCGACCCTAGTACAAGTCTAAATAAGGTAAAAATATTTTTTCTTCCTTTTTTCCTAGTGAAACACGATTCACAGTTAATATCGGGCGTGATCCGCTATAATATCCCATTGAGATGGATGTTTCGGCTCCTCGTTCATCCTCTTTAACCATATTCCCTTTAACCTCGATTTCTTGTTTTGTTCGAGCTTGATTCTTTCCATGTTTGGTGATACCCGATTCCCGAGTATCATTTGTCCCACCGGGCTTCGATATGTGGGTACCCTCGGCCTTACCCGAGCCAGCATCGAATCACACTGTCCCTCATTTCTTCATTGGAAAATCGAGGGTAAATTTACCTCGATTTTACCCGTACACAAGTACCATTAGAGCAAATAGTCCAAAAGTAAGGTTTCTATGTATATTTCATGGGTACTTAATTGAATGTGACAAAGTGGGCAACAAAACAACCAAAAGATACAACCTTCAATATTACAATGATTTTAAAACATGCAGAAATACATAGCAATCAGGGGTGACAAAATAGTTTAAAGAAGACAGTTAATTACCCATATTAACCATTAAATAATTGGTTGCATAATGAACTTTTAAAAAACGGGTCAAATATGGATAAGAACTATATTATCCATTTAGAAAATGGATAACGGATGGGTAACCAATTGATAACCAATGGGTCTAACGTTTACATTTGTAAAGCCTCAAATTGGGGGTTTCTCAAGTTAGGGAGACTTAGATATCTCCCTAAAGTGATAATATACAAGAAGTCATGGATAATACGGTTACCCATATTATCCGCCGATTAACCCTTTTTTATCCGTATTAAATATTGATTGGGTCGGATAATTTATCCATTTTTTCATTACGTATTTTCAACTCGAACTATATCCGACCCAACCCACCCGTTTGCCAATCCTAATGCCAACTAAAAATGAGAGAAATGAGCAAATGAGAATTTCAGAAAGAGGTGATTAACAAACTTCTACAATAATAATTTTGTACAATGATTAAGAAAAAGTTTTTAAAAATCTCTTCTTTTATGCAGTTAACGAGGAAAAAAAGCACAATTGGAAAACACATTTCAAACTCGTGACATTTTGTGGTCGAGGAATAATAACTTTACATATTGCCTTCTAAATCCTTTTTTCTTTTTGATATCATAGTTTCTCTTAATCTGGAGTTATCAATAAATTTAACAAAAAATAATTCTTTGTAGACGTGTTGAAAATTTGAATTTCGAGAGAAAAAAAAGGCAGCCATTTGATTTGGACTTCAAATTATGCAAAAACGGACTTGGTCAAATCTTATTTCTTCTTTAGGAAAAATAAAAAAGTTTCAACTCTCAAATTTTCAAAAAGTTGAAGTGCGTATAATTCTTTTGTAGAATGGAAAATAAATAGAGCGTTAATTGCTTGAGTTGTTCTTAATTATTTTAAAAATTGTTTATGCGTTTCGATTACTTGTCTCACATGTTTATTTCGTCCTAGGTTTCATGGTGTTTTTTCTTACTTTTTATATTGTTAATTGATCTGCCCCTCACTCTACATTTTAAACAATGTATTTAATAATGGGGAAAAAAACTTACCTGCAACTTGGTATCTTACCAAACTAACTTATGCATAATATCTATCAAGTTTCTTATATAAATCTACCACTTCATTATAGTTAATTACTAATATTTTTCACGTAATGTTAAATAAGAATATAAGAAAATAAAAATCTTTAATATTTTTGTTCATTGAGATTGAGTTCTGTTCTTTATCCGATGGTCTATCGGAAATAGCATTTCTACTCCTCCGAAGTAGAGGTAAGGTCTGCGTACATACTACTCTCCCCATATTCCACTTGTGGGATTCCATCGGGTTGTTGTTGTTGTTGTTGAGATTGAGTTCTCTATTTAATGCAAGTATAGTATCATCATATATCATGTCACGACCCCAAACCCGGTCGTGATGGCGCCCAACACTAATGCTAGGCAAGCCCGACCATTTACTCTCTCTCAACCGAGCATGAAGCTCAAAA
>MU749916.1:55346-66730 GCA_026770625.1 Nicotiana glauca | reverse complement strand
ACCTTGAACCCCAAACCCACGTGAAGACCCATTACTCTTGGTCTCTCACGTGGGATTTTCAAAATTTTTAAACAAGACATTATATACACATATAGACATTCACGTGAAGGGGGAGGCATCAGATTTGGGGAAGATAGACAAAACCCACTGTTCATCGTCTTCTTCAAGAGGGAAACGAACAAAACCCTAAAAAACGACCCCTTACGAGTTCACCCCCACTGTCACGCCAAACACCAGCACCTGAGCAGCCCCGTCCCCATCTGCTTCTGCTTCGTCCCCACGACCTCATACACAGTGGGCGCCAGGGGCTTCATTTTTGACGTTACTGTTCATCGTCTTCTTCATTGTTGAAGAAGACGAACGACCAAGAAGCTCCGTCGATCACCCTCGCTGTCTCTGAGCTTCAACCCCACTGTCACGCCAAACACCAGCCCTTCATCGTCATCTTCATCGATCCCACCACCCTTCCCGTCATCACTGTCCAAACAACCAGTAACGAACCCTTCCCCGTCGAAACTAGCCCACCTTCGACCCTTCTTCTTCTCCTCGCAAACGACCAACAGCTAATGACCGACCACCATGTGAACCAGCCAGTCCTTTATCCCCTTCAGACCTTCACCTTCCCATCGCCCCCTACTGTCAATCACGACCAGCAGCAACGTCGATGCTGCCTCGTCTCTTCCACGAGAGCAGCGTTCAAACGTCAGTGACAGCAGCGTCCAAACCAGCAAGCTTCTGCTTTGTCCCCATACACATGACAATAACAGCAACGTCGACCACCCCTTTTGCTTCCTCTTGTTCGTCGTCCGACAAGGTCGTCCACTCGAGGTGGGAGGTCGTTATCCGAGGAGTCCGTTCCGGTTGCCGAGTCGAGGTTGCCGTATGTTGGTTCCGATCTATGGTGGTCGCTGACCATTTTTTAGCGAGCTGCAGTGAATATTGTTATTCTCGGGGGTTAGTTTTCTTGTTCTATCTTTGATTTCTTGCCTTGTAAATTTTAAGTTGTGGTAGTATATTGGTTATTTTTATATTACGTTGTTTTCTTGTATTTGTTATGATGTTGCCTTGCGAATTCTGTTTGATTATATTTTGAAATCGATTTCTATCAAATTTTATAGCTTTTGTAAGTATATGTGGTTTAGATCATTGAAAGATGCCATTGAATCTTGTAGCTGAGTTGTTATGGTCATTTGAGTAATGAGCAGTGATTTTCGTTATTTAATCGCTACTAGCCTATTAATAAAGAGCTCGATAATTTGGCCTATACTGCGGACGTGATTAATAATGTCAACGTGATTATGGGTACGGTTCCCGTGACATGGTTACGATGCCTAAAATTCGGGGGGTACATTTCATGTAACCCGATTATAACGACTCTGGATAATATTATTAAATAAATTAGGATTTCTTTTTTTAGAGAAAATAAAAATAGAGAATCGTAGTTGCTTTAGGTTTGCCTTTCAAAATAAAAATGAGACGAGCCTCGCCAAATAAAAATGCATAAGTTGCGGGACCCTCATAAATGTATATATAAAAAAAAATATTTAGACCTCGGGATGAACCGTTTATCAAATTGCACGGCCTTCCCCAAAATAATAACGCGTTAGACTCTTTAGGCGCGTATTTTAATAACATTACCTTCTTAAACTCGGGTGCACATTTATGTAACCCAAATCCAAATCTCAACGGAGTCGAAATGTGTCGATAATCACGGGTACATTGATTGTGACGTGGTTCGAGATGCATTTTTACGACGCTGCAATTCTCTTTTAAAAATAATAAATAGTAAAAGCGGTTTATTAGCCTTAAAATAATAAATGAGACGAATCTCGCCAAACAACACGCAGATTGCGGGGCCCTCAATAGATGGTTATTTTAAATGCTTACATTTCGGGACAGGCCGGTTAGCTAATTTTACGGCCTTCTCAAAATAACGATACGCTAGTCGCTTTAGGCGCGCCTTTAATAATTTATTTTCCTAAACTCAGGTGCACATTTATGTGACCAAAATCCAAGTCTCAACGGAGTCGAAATGTGTTAGAGGCCACAGGCGTACTGGGACGGTGTGGTCCGAAGTACATTTTCATGAAGTTGTAATTCTTAAAAAATAATAATAATCACAAGCGGTTAAAATNATGCCTAACACCTTCTCCCGGGTTAACAGAATTCCTTATCCGGATTTCTGGTTCGCGGACCGTTAAATAGAGTCAAACCTTTCCTCGATTCGGGATTCAACCGGTGACTTGGGACACCATTAATCTCCCAAGTGGCGACTCTGAATCTTAATAATAAATTCCCTTTCGATTGTCCTTTAATTGGAAAAACTCCCTTTACCACGCCCTTCGCGGGGTGTGGTAGCGCCAAAAGGAGGTGTGACAGCTCTACAAAGGGCCGTGAGTACAAGGAAGATGAGGCTTGTCTACGGTTAATGGGCATGTTTCAGACATTTTTATTAAATCATTTAGCGGGAATTGTGGCCATTGGATGATGGAGACGGATGGTCATGATCCCTTTGACATTACTAAACCTAGAACGACGTCGTTCTATTTAGGGGAAATAGGAGGGGAATTTGGGCCGGGTTTGGGGCAGACCTGGACGGGCGTGACATTGGTTTGGGCTGGGTGAAGTCAATTAAATGGCCCAATAAGGCATTATTAAGACAGCCCCTTTTAATTGCTTTTGTTTTCATTTTTTATTTCTTTTATTTATTTTTTGTATTTCATTTTGTATTTTTTCCTGATTTTATAAAAATGGAAAAATTAAAATGAAACCTAATTTATTTCCAAAATTAAGCTAATTAATTTCTACAAAACTGATTAAATCCTATTTAAAAGTAGACTCAACAATTAACAATTAAAAATATAAAAGTGGACTATTTTTGTTATTTTCTTCATATTTTGTTCTAAAAACAACTGAACTACTAATTAATTCTAGAATATGAAATTAAAACCTAAAAACAAATGTCAAGCGTATATTTTATATTTTCATATGAATAAAAATGCACAAATAAAATGCAAAAATTATCAGAAAATAACACAAAAATTCACAAAAATAATAAATAAATCATCTTGTTTGAATTTTTGGAAACAATTCACTTAGGGCAAAAATCACGTGCTCACATCTGCCCCTCTTTACCCGGAAACACGAAGAGTTTTCGTGCAAAGATAAGTGAGCAGAAACGAGCGATTTTTGCCCGTTAGAATATTCCGTGTGAAGCATTTTTGAAAAGTTTGACCGCACCCTGCTTCAAAGGTTGCCTACATATCCTTGGCTAAAAAGGAATCATGTCAGTGTAGTTCAGGAAGGTTTGGTAGTTGGGACTACCAGGAGCTGTGATTTCACTGTTGTCGCTGCTGCTATTGCTCGTTGACCTCCTTATTACACCGTGTCAAAATAAAAGAAGCTAGCCTAAGCTATGATCTATGAATTACAGAGAGGTCATATCTACGCCTTCGAACTTGCTCTTGTTTTGCCTTGAACTTGCATTCTTCCGATGGAATTCTTGCGTTGTTTCTTTGCATTGTGATCGGAGATGTTTTGCCATTCCTCCGAGTGATGCTTGACTGCTGAGATTTGAAATATGTGCCTCTATTCTCCAGGCGGGCTCCTAATTGCTGACGCTTGAAATGTATTCTTTTGTTCTCCAGGTGGGCTCCTGAATGCAACCAAATAGACAAACAAAGAAAATATTCTGCCCCATTTTGGTGGCTGGGTACAGCATGTTATCAAATATTAAAAATTAAAAGCTAAAATTTGAATTACACTTCCCTTGTTCTCCAGGTGGGCGCCTGATTGCTGAAGCTTGAAAAGTATTCCCTTGTTCTCCAGGTGGGCTTCTGATTGCTGAAACTTGAAAAGTATTCCCCTGTTCTCCAGGTGGGCTCCTGACTGCAACAAAATAAATAAAGAAAGAAAATTTTCTACCCCAGTTTGGTGGTTGGGTACAGCATGTTATCAAATATTAAAAATTAAAAGCTAAAATTTGAATTGTACTTCCCTTGTTCTCCAGGTGGGCTCCTGATTGCTGAAACTTGAAAAGTATTCCCTTGTCCTCCATGTGGGCTCCTAACTGCAACAAAATAAACAAACAAAAAAAATTTTCTACCCCAGTTTGGTGGCTGGGCAGACCTGTGAGTTGTTACCTAAGTTATTGATACGATGGTGAAAGCAAAACGAAATACTTGATTGGCATGTACGTCCCCTGTGAGTAAAACTATTTGACTAAGATTTTTATCCTAGGAGAAAATTCATCAGACTAGGTTTTCTATCTTAGGAGAAAGATTCATCAGACTAAGATGCAGACCCCAGGAAAAAATTCATCGGACTAGGATTTTTGTTATCTTGTTATCTTAGGAGAAAGTTTCATCAGACTAAGATTTTGATCCTAGGAGAAAGTTCATCAAACAAGGGTTTCTATCTTAAGAGAAAAATTCATCAAACTAAGATTCTCTAAATGGAGGAAAATCCATCAGACTAGGACTTTTATCCTAGAAGGAAAAATGTGAAAAGCAATGGCAACATTTTATGCACACTAGCAAGACAGGCAAGGGAAAGGATTTGAGAAACTTCCCTTTTGTCGGCTTTCCTCTTCTTCCTTTTCTTCCTTTCATTTCCTTCTTATTATTGAACCGACTTTCTTGCGCTGCTTTGCCCCTGTTTCAAACAAAGAAAACTTGTGAGTTTAAAATGTGGTGGTTCGTTTGTGGCCTTGAACTTTGAGGACGGATGCCTCTTCACTTCCCAAGAAGATTGATTTCCAATTGAAGACCTGTCTTGTTTCCGGACTAGACCCCTTTCTCTGTCATCCTCATCACATAAAATACCTTTTCTCCTCTCAGACACAATATCCTCTATTTGCGTTGCATGAACTGGCCCCTCCCCAACCTTTGTGTCTCACATGGATCCCAAAGCACGCTCATTGCCCCCACTCCGTGCATTTGTTCTTTCTCGACTTAACCACTAACCTCGGCCTTGAGGTCTGTTGCTCCTTCACTTGTCATGATAACTGATTCCCACTTGAAGATCTTGCTTGTTTATTGACTAACCACTTTCTTTATTACCCTTAATACGGAGAATATCTCTGATTCATTCACCAAACACCTTTCATCCGTTGCATAGTTCTTGAATTGACGCGTACCCAACCCTTGTACTTCACACGAATCCCAAAGCATGTTGATTGTGGCCAACTCATTGTGCCTGCTATTTTCTCCTGACTTGATGCCTTGATGTGTTCATCAGATCCCATTTTGTTCAATTGGAAAGCTTGGTGGCAGATTTTGAAGTCATTTCTCACTTGTTATGACCAAACAGATTCAAGAGGAGGAAGTAAACAGGACAAAAGGAATATAGTATGAGGACAATGAAAGAGATGATTCCTAACAAAAAAAACTACGAATTAGAAACCTATCGGATGTGGATACCGACTCTAACGACCTTGACATGCACCTGCAGCCTATTCTGTTTAGCAAATCTGATGTTCAGCTCTCGTTGTACCTTTTCGCCATGAAACTGGGCTTCAATGCTCCGCTTACCCGATCTGATTCAAAATCCTTATTCGACTTGTAGTGCCCGTAGGGTTTTCACCATCAAGCCTCTCTCATTTTAGTTTTCTCTCGTCTCACCGTCGCCTTATGGTGCCCGTGAAGGTTTTCACCAATAAGACTCTCATTTTTTATTTCTCTCAGCTTTCATTGCCTTGGGGAACCCGTGGGGGTTCTTATCAACAACACTCTCTCATTCTTCATTTCCTTCGTTCGGACTGGAGCGTTGCCCCTGATATGATTCGCCTCTTATTGCTTGACTCGGCATTTCTCGAAAATTGATCAGAAGGTCTTTCTTTGGACCGTAATGTGGGATTTTGGATAGGGTTAGAAAGAAAGGTATCAAGGCTCGAAACGACTCAACATGGGTTCAAAATTACAACTTTCGGAACCAGCTTTCTCACAACAACCACATCTTCTTCCCCAGTTTCTTTCTTGGGGAACTTTTGTATTTTATTTTGGTGTGACTGAACCTCAGAGAGAGGCTGCCTACGTACCCTTTCGGGATCAAGTCAAACGTAGTTCAGGCCATAAAATTACTTCGTCGTTGCGATCTTTCCTTTCTTCCACTTTTCTTTTTTTTTCTCTTTTTTTCTTCTCTTTTCATTTTTTTTTCTTTTCTCTTTTTCTTTTCTTTTTCTTTTCTTTTTTGTTTCTCTTCTTTCTTCTCTTTTCTTTTCTTTTCTTCTTTTTTTTTTTGTTTTTTTTTCTTTCTATTTCACTGTTTTTCTCTTATTTCTCCACTTACTTTCCCCACTTGGGCTTACGAGTTTTATTATTGATTCCGAAAGAGGGGTATGCAAGAAAATAACCGAGGCTCAAAAGGGGTAACAAAGGATAAAGTGTTTGGATAGCAGAACAAAATGATTTCGTCATTTCAATCTCCAAAATATGCCAAGTATAAACTACAGAATTAAACAATCATGAGGAAAGCATTCATAACAGCTTTTGATTGCACCCAAATTAATAACCATATCCACACATTTGCCTTCTACACTTGCCAATTACCTAGAATCATTGGTAACAAACACGGTACCGCGAACGACCCCTGTAGACTTGGGGCAAACTTGCTTTTGGCTTCAAACCGATGATGCATTTTGACAGCATTTCTTTATGTACCATCTGCCCTCAGTTTCACACAATTTGGGCTCGAGGTGATCTCAGAATGCCCTTACTCATTTCCATCGAGTGTCCTTACACCTTCAACATTGTTTCCTCGCTTCATTACTAAACTGTCTTTTAAAATCAGGCTGAGAATTATGCATGCATGTCATGTCTCTAGAACCAGCATGAAAAGCATTGTAAAAGGAGAAGGGAATTAAATAAAATGACTAGAAATGGCAGGAAACAGAGAATCCCATTAGACTGACGGTGAAAGGGTTTAGACAAAACAAGCAAACTAGACTAGGGTTACAACCCTTGAACTAACCTAGACAACACTAAACAAACTATTACGACTAGACAAACAAGGCAAAGTGAAAGGATAGAAGGGTTTGTTTCACAAGACAATATCCGTATTACAACCCTGAAATAACCCGGACAACAGAAATGACAACAAAATAAACCACCAAAACTCCAAGAGGTGGAGCGTCTTCCCAATTACCAAGCACAACATCCTAGCCACTGGGTTTCACACCAAGATTGCTGGAATTTTCGCAAGTCCTCATCACGTTGTTCTTAGCAAACTGCTTTTGGGTTCCTCTTGCCGGCCCGTTCTCACGATCAACTTTTGATAAAGCTGAAACCTTAGTAGCATGCGGACCTCCAAGGATCTCGAAAGAGTTCTCATGTTCCTTTTCAAAATAAATCATACCCACCATATGCGTCTCATTATGCACAGGAGATGGATTTTGGCTAGTGCTTGCTGCATCAGGACTTTGCACGACAATGTTGCCTGCATCTAGGGGTGTTCATAAAAATCTAAAAAATCGAACCAAACCAAACCGACCAAAAAAATCGATACTTTTTAGTTTGATTTGGTTTTTGTTTTGAATTTTAAAAACCGATCAAATTTGGTTTGATTTTGGTTTTAATCAGAAAAAAACCGAACCAAACCGACTGTAGGAGTAGCTATTTCCAATTTATTATTACACCTATATATATGTATATTTTAATACAAAGTTTCAAAACTTTAATTGTTTGCACTTTTAGTATAGTTCTTTACCTTTACATTCTAGTTTGATTGGTAGTTTTCTTTTGTTAAGTGTAAGAATCCATTTTGTGTTAAAAATAATATATTTTTAATTGAGTCCTTAAATTATTCATCACTATTTGATTCAATTATCATCAATATATCTTGGTAAATAATAGATTTCTCGATGGACAATTGATTTGATAGTGTTACATCGAAAATGCGGTCTCCAAAATATGTGTTTGGTAGTGTATGTCTTATATTTAAGAACAACCCGAGAAATAACTAAAAAAAACCAAAAAACCAATATAAACCGAATCGAGAAAAAACCGACTTAATTGGTTTGGTTTGGTTCTAATATTTGAAAAACCGACTTACTTGGTTTGGTTTCTTTTTAGGAAAAATCCTATCCAAACCGAACCATGAACACCCCTACCTGCATCAATAAGCTTCTGAAATGCATTCTTCAAATTCCAACACTTCTCTATGTCGTGCCCCAGAGCACCCGAGCAATATGCACACCTTTGAGAAGGATCAAACTTCTTTGGAAGAGGGTTAGGCATTAAATCGGCTTCAACATGTCCAATGTCCTTAACCTCCGGAACAGGCTGGCATATGATTTTCCCAACGGAGTGAGGGCTTTCTTCTTATGTAACCTCTCATTCTTAAATGCTGGATTGGGCCGAAAACCTACTCCGGGGTGTTTTTGGTAAGCTCGCGGGGGTAGATGCGCATTATTTTGAGCTGGGTACCGAGAATGTGATGTGCGACTTTGGGATTTCTGTGGAGAGAAGTAGCATCGGGGTGGGTCCTCTAGTGAATGAGGATGATGTCAAGGCTGGAAGTGTCGATCAGGAAAACCTATCGGATCGTCTTTTTTGTTCCTTTTTCTTCCCCCCAAGCTTACTGGGACGTTCTGAATAGCTTCCGAACAACTCACGATTTTTCCTGACTTGACCCTTTCTTCTACTAGTTCCCCTATTTTTAACACATCATTGAAAGGTTTTCCCAAGGCCGGGATCAAATGACTGTAGTAAGTGGGTCTTTGGGCCTATAGAAAAAGCTTAACCATTTCTTCTTCGCTAATCGGGGGACTAACTCGAGCAGCTTGCTCCCTCCATCTGAGCCCAAACTCATTTTAGCTTTCCTCCGACCTCTTTTCCATCTTAGATAGCGAGGTGAGGTCTGGGGTAACACTTGACTTGCATTGAAAGTATCGGACAAAGTCCTGAGCCATGTCACCCAATGTAAGCCACTCATCGACATTTTGACGACCATGCCAGTCTGAAGCTGCCCCAGTTAGGCTTTCACTGAAATATGTCATCATCACATCATCTCTCTCCAACATTCCTCATTTCGTTGCAATAGATCCTCAGGTGGACTATCAGATCTCCACGCCCATCATACAATTTAATTTTTGGTACTTTGAATCCTGCGGGCAGGCGAATGTCAAGGGACACAATCAGTTCTTTACAAGCCACGCTACCCTGGCCTCCCACTCTTTGCCTGTCCCTTAAGGATTGTTCTACGCCTTTCGATCATTCGAAGGCTTCTGGTGGGATTCTAAAGGAGATATTGGTAGATTCATGACGAGGACGTTGAGGCGGTATAGGGATGTGATTCTGGGAGCCGTCGGAGAAAATTGCGTCTTCTCCGGCGGCGGCGCTGGTGGCGTTACAAAGGGCCGTGAGTACGAGAAGATGAGGCTTGTCTAGGGTTAATGGGCATGTTTCAGACATTTTTACTAAATCATTGAGAGGGAATTGTGGCCATTGGATGATGGAGATGGATGGTCATGATCCCTTTGACATTACTAAACCTAGAACGGCGCCGTTCTGTTTAGAGGAAATACAAGGGGAATTTGGGCCGGGTTTGAGGCAGACCTGGACGGGCGTGACATTGGTTTGGGCTGGGAGAAGTCAATTAAATGGCCCAATTAGGTATTATTAAGGCAACCCCTTTTAATTTCTTTTGTTTTCATTTTTTATTTCTTTTATTTATTTTTTGTATTTCATTTTGTATTTTTTCCTGATTTTATAAAAATGCAAAAATTAAAATAAAACCTAATTTATTTCCAAAATTAAGCTAATTAATTCCTACAAAATTGATTATATCCTATTTAAAAGTAAACTCAATAATTAACAATTAAAAATGCAAAAGTAGATTATTTTTGTTATTTTCTTCATATTTTTTTCTAAAAATAACTGAACTACTAATTAATTCTAGAATATGAAATTAAAACCTAAAAACAAATGTCAAGCGTATTTTTTATATTTTCATATGAATAAAAATGCACAAATAAAATGCAACAATTATCAGAAAATAACACAAAAATAATAAGGAAATCGTTTTGTTTGAATTTTTGGGAACAATTCACTTAGGGCAAAAATCACGTGCTCACAGTTACACCAGATCATTGGGGTAGACGTGTATTGGAGTTTTTGAACTGTTATAACATTTCTGCATTTTAAATATGTTTGGTTTAGTTATTAATTTTTTTATTGTGGATTTTATTATTAATGTGTTAGAACCGTAATTGTTGGCTTTCCTAGCATTCAAGAGTTAGGCTTCATCACGATCCTAACGGTGGGAAATCGAGTCGTGACAAGTTGGTATCAGAGCACTAGGTTGCCTAGGTCTCACAATTCACAAACAAGCTAGGTTGAGTCTGAGGGATCAGTACGGAGACATTTGTGCTTATCCCCATAGGCTACAGAGTTTAGGAGAACTTCACATCTATTCTTTTCTATCGCGCGACTAGATTTCTCGATGCTAACTGAACTCCCACTCTGTTCTTTCACAGATGGTAAGAACATGTACCGCTTCATCAGCTGACCAACAGTCCGAGCCCCTAGTGGCAGCTCTTACAAGAGGCAGAGGCCGAGGCCGAGGCCGTGCTAGAGGTCGAGGCAGGGGCAGGGCTCAGCCCAGAGCTCGAGCAGCAGCAATAGCGGCGGAGCCTCGGGTAGAGTTTGAGGATGAGATTGTAGCCCAGACCGTTCCAGCAAGGCCAGCTCAGGTTCCAACGGGGTTCATCCCCACCCCGATACTCCAGGATGCTCTAGTCCGTCTAGTGGGCCTTATAAAGAGTGTAACTCAAGCAGGCATACTTAATGTAGCACCAGCCATCTCTCAGGCTGGAGGAGGAGCACATACACCTACTACTCGTATATCAGAGCAGATGGCTCCCAGTTTCAGACTCCAGCAGCTCAGCCAGTTGGGGTAGCTCCGCCGGGTATTGTAGCACAGACCAGTGATGGGTCAGCTATTTCTTTTGATACCTTGTGGAGGTTGGACAGGTTCACCAAGATTTTCACTACTACATATGGAAGTACATCTTCAGAGGATCCCCATGATTATTTAGACAGTTGTTACGAGGTTCTATGGTACATGGGGGTAGTGGATACCAATGGGGTCAACTTTGCTGCTTTTCGTCTGTCAGGTTCCGCCAAGAAGTGGTGGAGGGATTATTGTTTGGCCAGACCAGCTGGGTCACCAGCTCTGACTTGGGACCAGTTCTCTCATATACTTCTCCAGAAATTCCTTCCTATCACTCAGAAAGAGGACTACCACAGGCGGTTCGAGCATCTTCAGCAGGGTTCTATGATTGTTACTTAGTATGAGACTAGGTTTGTTGATTTGGCTCGTTATGCCCTTCTTATACTCCCCACCGAGAGAGAGAGAGAGAGAGAGAGAGAGAGAGAGAGAGAGAG
>MU749916.1:14126-54600 GCA_026770625.1 Nicotiana glauca | reverse complement strand
TACATGGGGGTAGTGGATACCAATGGGGTCAACTTTGCTGCTTTTCGTCTGTCAGGTTCCGCCAAGAAGTGGTGGAGGGATTATTGTTTGGCCAGACCAGCTGGGTCACCAGCTCTGACTTGGGACCAGTTCTCTCATATACTTCTCCAGAAATTCCTTCCTATCACTCAGAAAGAGGACTACCACAGGCGGTTCGAGCATCTTCAGCAGGGTTCTATGATTGTTACTTAGTATGAGACTAGGTTTGTTGATTTGGCTCGTTATGCCCTTCTTATACTCCAGAGAGAGAGAGAGAGAGAGAGAGAGAGAGAGAGAGAGAGAGAGAGTGAGGAGGAGGTTCATTGAGGGACTCGCTCAGCCTATCTAATTGCAGATGGCTAAGGAGACAAGGAGCAAGATTTCTTTTCAGGATGCGGCCAATGTGGCCTGGCGAGTTGAGATGGTTTTGGCTCAGGGGAGCAGTCAGGGGTCGGACAAGAGGCCTCATCATTCTGGTAGATTTAGTGGTGCCTTGTCTGGAGGCAGGGATTCTTTTGGTAGGAGCTATCCTCCCAGGCTATTTCATTCAGCACTCCAGGCTTCTCACGGTGCTCCAGGTGGTCGTGGTCCTCATATGTAGCATTCTGATCAGCTACCCTACAGTGCATCACCAACTCCTATTAGTGCACCTCCGCTCCAGAGTTTTCAGGATGGCTACTTAGGCCGCCAGGGTTAGTTTCAGGGTCAACAGTCCTAGAAGCCGAGGACTTGTCTTGTGGTGATCCGAGGTACATTGCTAGATTTTGCCCTCGAGCCTCGAGCCTCGAGCAGTTCGCAACATCAGGGTTCTCGTACTATGGTTCAGGAATCAGGTTTTCTACCGCCTGCTCAGCCAGCTAGAGGTAGGGGCCAGGTAGCTAGAGGTGGAGGTTGAGGTATTAGAGGTGGATGTCAGGCTACTAGAGATGGAGGCCAGCCAGCAGAAGTCCATCCCAGGGATGTAGTTCAGAGTGGTGGGGCCTAGGCCCAATGTTATGCTATTCCACCCATGCTTGAGGCTGAGTCCTTCGATGCAGTTATCAATGGTACGGTCTCAGTTTGTAGTAGAGATGCTTCCGTTTTATTTGATGAAGGGTCTACATACTCCTATCTGTCATCTTATTTTTCCCCATATCTGGTTATGCCTTGTGATCCTTTGAGTGCTCCCGTGTATGTGTCCACGCCAGTAGGGGATCCTATTATAGTAGACCGTGTCTACTTCTTGATATGGTTGACTTCGATGTTATTTTGGGGATGGATTGGTTATCACCTTATCATGTTGAATTGGACTGTCATGCCAAGACCGTGACCTTAGCTTTGTCTAGGGTTGCCTCGGTTTGATTGGATAGAGACTCCTGGTCATTCTGTCAGTAGGGTTATTTCTTATATGAAGGCTCGGTGCATGGTCGAGAAGGGGTGTTTGGTTTGCTTGGCATATGTTTGTGATTCTAGTGTTGAGGTTGCTTCGATGGATTTTGTGCCAGTTGTTCGGTAGCATCCAGAGGTATTTCTTGCAGACCTATCGGGGATGCGACCCGACAGGGACATCGACGTTTGCAGTGATTTGGCTTCGGGCACTCAACCCATTTCTATTCCGACATATCGTATGGCCCCTCCAAAGTTGAAATAATTGAAGGAGTAGTTGCAAGATTTGCTCGATAAAGGTTTTATAAGACCTAGTGTCTCACCCTGGGGTGCGCCGGTGTTGTTTGTCAAGAAGAAGGATGGATCGATGAGGATGTGTATAGATTATTAGAAGTTGAACAAAGTCAGTATCAAGAACAAGTATCCATTGCCGAGGATTGATGATTTGTTTGATCATCTTCAGGGTGCCAAGGTATTTTGGAAGATTGACTTGAGATCTGGCTACCATCAGTTGAGGATTAGGGCATCTTATGTCCCTAAGACAACTTTTCTCACTCGGTACGGGCATTATTAGTTTCTGGTGATGTCATTTGGGTTGACAAATGCCCCGGTAGCATTCATGGATTTGATGAACCGAGTGTTCAGGCCGTATCTGGATTCCTTCGTGATTGTCTTTATTGATGATATTTTGATCTACTCCCGCAGCCGAGAGGAGCACGAGCAGCATCTCCGAGTCGTTCTTCAGACTAAGAGGCAGTAAGTTGTATGCTAAGTTTTTGAAATGTGAGTTTTGGTTGAGTTAAATTGCTTTCTTAGGTCACGTTGTATCAGCAGAAGGTATTCAGGTGGATCTAAGAAGATTGAGGCAGTCAAGGACTGGCCTAGACCCCCATCAGCCACAGAGATCCGGAGCTTCTTGGGTTTGGCGGGTTACTACCGTTGGTTTGTTTAGGGTTTTTCATCTATAGCAGCCTCGATGACCATGTTGACCCAGAAGGGTGACTCGTTCAGGTGGTCAGACGAGTGTGAGGTGAGCTTTCAGAAGCTCAAGTCAGCTTTGACTACAGCGTCGGTGTTGGTTTTGCCCACAGGTTTAGGGCCATATACAGTATATTGTGATGCATCTCGTATTGGACTTAGTGCGGTGTTGATGCAGAATGGCAAGGTTATTGCATATTCTTCGCGGGACGAGAAGAATTATCCAGTTCATGATTTGGATCTAGCAGCCATTGTCAATGCGCTAAAGATTTGGAGGCATTATTTATATGGTGTGGCAAGTGAGGTGTTCACAGATCATAAGAGTTTGCAAAATTTGTTCACGCAGAAGGAGCTAAATTTGAGGCAAGGAGGTGGTTGGAGCTATTGAAAGACTATGATATCACCATCTTGTATCACCCAGGGAAGGCCACATGAAATGCACCTGCGATTTACAATATATTTATTTTTATTATTATTCGAAGTTATGATCGGGTCACATGAAATGCACACCCAAATTGGGATTTAAATATCGTGACCATACCACGGGAACTGTACCCATGGCCACGATGATTTATTATTATTCGCGCCTAAAGCAAACTATGATGTTTGTGATTCTGGTATCCTAAAATTTGAGATTTGCATGCGAGGTTTGGATACTATGGAAATTATTGTGAGAGGTTGATAAATTAAACGAAGGTAAATACAATATAACGAAAGCAGTGTACATATCATTATTTTATGCTTATCTAATGAGATCTAGACAAAATTCATATTGTTTACTACTTAACATGGAAACCAACCAACTAAAGAAATAAATCAAATTAAATTAGTCATACAAGCACAAACTCATCACCGAAAATCTTGGTACAAAATCCACCATCTAATGTGGATACTTAAAATCCCCCAGTCAGGTGAGAAAAGCACTAAGAAACACGACACCCAGCTCATCAAATGATCTCAAAATAACAAAAATCAATCAAAAAATCCAACTAACCCATTAAGTATTGAAAATCAATAATCCGTAACATATGGAAAATAGCAAGTCAAATGAACATAGAAGCAAACTGCCAAATAGTTCATGGATAGAAATAATTCGAATGTTCCATTTTAAATCTCAACAAATACTCAAATATATTTAAATGACCATGTAAAGAGCAGGGAAGAATCAGACCTTTATATAGATGAGTCTAAATTAAAATTACAGCAACTTGAAAATTATGAAACTTTCGACCGGAAAATTTGTCATCGACCACGGAAGGGACCTCGCCGGCAACCTTGAAACTCGACTTAAACTTGTGTTTTTTGGCTATTTAACAGCTGATTTTTTATGCTTTTAGCTCGTGTTTGGGGGGGGACTGGTTTGGTCCTGTTTCGGGTAGAGACTAGCGGTTGTTTTTAGCCATGTTTATGAAGATTTGAAGGCTCTTTTTAGTTGGATTCCTAGGTTGTTTTTGCTGATTTTCACGGTGGTTTGAAGTGGTGTTAATGGAGACTTGCTGGTAGAGTTTGGTAGAGGAAAAAGAGAGTTGTCTGATGCCTGAGAAAGAAGAAGCAGACCAGAAAAGACGATGACGAATTTTGGGCGCTAATCTTCTCCTTTCCTTCCGAATCTATTTCTGTTTTCTCTTTTGTTCCCTTTTTGTGTGTGTGTGTATTCTCCAGATCTTCTCCTCTCAAGTTGTTGCGCAGTTTTTTCTTTCTTTTTTCTAGGGTGAATGGTTGCCCCTGTCTAGGTGTAGGTCTTCAAATTAGGTCTCTAATGTGTGTATAAGTGAGAAAGTGACGAAAAGGAGGCGCGCAGATTGGTTTTTCTTTGTGAAGGGGAGAGGGTCTCGTTCTTGTTGTTTAGCGAGAGATCTAGAGAGTGGGAGGGGTGTGTTATATCATCTTAAGGGGAAATCTGATCGTTAGCTTAGAGAATGAGAGAAGGGTTAGATTTTTTTTTAATTAAAGGGGAGGTGGACCGATTGGGCCTAACAGGCATGGGCTTGGATGAGTTTTGAGGGACTTGGGCATGAAAATTGGCCCATGTCCGAATTTAGACCCAAATATAGTCTTTCCCTCTTTTTTATCTTTGTTATCTTTTCCCTTTGATTTTAAATTCTTGAACAAATTAATTAAAATCCTAAATTAAAATCTAACTTAAATCTCATTAGCAAACTAATTCTATTTATCGATTAACAAATGCATTTAAAATTTGAAAAGATATTCTGTTTGAATTTTTACGTGTTAATTAGTGACTAATTTCTAAAATGTAAATTAAACCCGAGATGGCATAAAATTAAAATATGACAATTTTTATGATTTTTCTTATGATTTTAAAATATTAAACATGCATAAAATGCAACTAAATAAAGAAAAATACCTAAAATTCATTAAAATTATTTTTGGTCTATTTTTAGTAGTTATTTCCATGTTGGGCAAAAATTAGGTGTTCACAGCTGCCCCTCTTTGCTAGAAAACATGAAGAGTTTTCGGGAAAAGATAAAGTGAGCAATTACGAGCAATTTTTGCCCGTTTGAAACTCCATGGAAAGCATTTTTTTTTTTCGAAAAAGTTTGATCGAACCTTGCTTCGGAGGTTGCCTACATATCCTTGGCTATAAAAGAATCAGGTCAGTGTAGTTTTGGAAGTTTTGGTAGCTGGGACTACTGAGAAGCTGTAATTTCACTGTTATTGCGGTTGTTGCTGCTTGCTGAGCTCCCTATTACACCAAAGTCAAAAATAAAAATAAAAAACTAACTAAGCCTATTAGCTACGAGTTACAAGATTCCTATCTATGAGCCTTCTGAAGTTTGATCTTGAGTCCTGGCTGGTTCTTCACGCAGACTCTGATCTGAATCTTGATGCTTGTTAGCTGCAGGTGCTGGTTCAATCTTCTTCAGCTTTTTCGGATCAAGACGGGATATTCAAAGCTTGTGACTTCAATCATATCTTGAGCAGTCCACATATTTTATCCGCTTATGCACTTTGAGCTTACTTTTTTTTTTCTCGTTTTTTTATTCTGGATTGAGACTTCTTCTTTTGGTCGTCTTGAACCCTGTGTCTCGAGGTATAACCTTCTTAGACACCAAAACAAACAAACAAACGGAATTTTTTTGCTCCAGTTTTTACTAGGAAAATTTTGTGAGTTATTTGTAACCAAAACTCTATACTACTTCATTATTAAAAGCAATAAAAATTAGGATTGTATATCCATGGAAAAAAGAGATTAGGTAGTGGACACCCTATATCTAAAATGAAATCAACTAGGGATTGGAGACCCTATTGTTGGAAAATCATCAACTAGGGAGTGGTGACCCTATGTTGGCATCAGGTTATGCTGGCATCAACTAGGGAGTGGAGACCCTATGTTGGCATCAACTAGGAGTGGTGACCCTATGTTGGAATCAGGTTATGCTGGCATCAGGTTGTGGTGGCATCAACTAGGGAGTGGAGACCCTATGTTGGCATCAACTAAGGAGTAGTGACCATATGTTGGTATCAGGTTATGCTGGCATCAACTAGGGAGTGGAGACCCTATGTTGGCATCAGCTAGGGAGTGGTGACCCTATGTTGGCATCAGGTTATGTTGGCATCAGGTTGTGGTGGCATGAACTAGGGAGTGGAGACCTTATGTTAGCATCAGGTTATGCTGGCATCAGGTTATGATAGCATCAACTAAGGAGTGGAGACCCTATGTTGGCATCAACTAGGGAATAGTGACCATATGTTGGCATCAAATTATGCTGGTATCAGGTTATGCTGGCATCACTAGGGAGTGGAGACCATATGTTGGCATCAACTAGTGAGTGGTGACCCTATGTTAGAAAAGATGCAGCTAGGGATTGAAGACCCTATACTATCATGATTTTGAACTTTTATTTGTTTTTTTTTTTAAATAAAGAGAATGAGTAAAATACGGGAAAGAATATGGAGAAAACTTCCTTTTTGTGGGTTGTTTCTGCAAAGCTATTTTTTAGCCCGCAATTTCTTTTTGGTTGCACCTGCTTCTTGCAAGGTTGCTTTTGATTGCACCCGTTTCCTGTTTTCAAACGAAGAACAATTGTTAATTTGAAACGGTGGTTGATTTTGTGGCCTCGATTGTTTCAACCACTTGATCTTGGTCGAATTTTTTTTTTATGATACTTTCAACTGCAACTGGTTGTTTCTGAATACCAATTGCATTTCTGACCCTGAAGAACCTCTGACTTTTCCAGACTTTGCCATGACGGTTGGTCGCGTTAGACTCAACCTTTTCGACTTTATTTTGCCATTGCCTTTCACCTCTGAATTTTTTTAACTTTGGAGCATTGGGAACTTTTTGTCTCCTAAAACTTTGCTGCAACAGCTAGTCGCGCGGGACATAATCTTTTTCAACTTTATTTCGCCTTCGTAGGCCTTTTATTTCTGGCTTTTTTCTTCCAACTTCAATTTCAGAGCATTTGGAGTACCTTGGCTTTTCAAACCTTTACCGAGATGGTAAGCCACGTGGGACTCAACCTTTTCAACTTCATTTGCCTTTATAGGCACTTCAATTAGATTTTGTCCTTCCTCGAGTTTTCAATTTCAAAACATGAGCCACCATGGCTGGTCGAAGTCGACTTGATGCCCTTGACGAGGCTAGGTGCATTTTTTAAATATTAGCTCGTATCAAATGAGAACCCTATAAATCAGTCTTGCCATCCCTTCTTTGTCTCAGTTTCGTAATAGAGTTAGACCGAAGAGGATTCAAAGGAAAAACAAACAATGGAATGGACAAATGAATTAAGACAAGAGGTATCCTTTTGGGGAAAGGAAAGAAGGACTTATCTGGAGTACATGCGGGCTTTAATGAACATGACATGCCAGTTGGATTGGATGCTTGATCCGTGCAAACCATCCGACTCTCAGAAATTCATCACAACCTTTTCCTCGAAACCGAGAAACCTTGCCCAGGACTGCGTCAATTTCAGTGACTGAAGATCCTTTTTTTCGATCGGTGGTGCCCTTTACGGGTTTTTACGAGATGACCTCTCTCATTTTTCTTATCATCATCGCATTGTAGTGCTTTTTGCGAGATTTTGCTAACAAGACTCTCATTTTAGTTTATCCACTTACTATCGCCTTGTGGTACCCGTATGGGTTTTCACCAATAAAACTCTCTTATCTTATTTCTCTCACTTTGATTGCATCAGATCCAAGTAGTTATATTCTCCGATCCTTGAACATTCTCATCGATTCATCCGAAAGACTTGAAAGGATTTGGGTTAAAATGATTTGGATTGAATTACAACTTTGGAACCATTCAGGCAGGATCATCGCTGAAACATTATAACATCTACCCTAGTTTCACTTTGGGGGGAATTTGGAATTTTTATTTTGGTGTGACTGAACGCTAGAGAGAGGTTGCCTACGTATCCTTTCGTAATCAAGTCGAACATAGTTCAGGAAACTTTATTTTGATTTTCTTTTGTTTTTCTTCTGTTTTGGTTTGTTTTCTCTTTCTTTTTTCTTTCCTTTTTCCTATCTTTTTTTCATTTTTCATTTTATTTTCTTTGTCTTTTCTTCCCCTCCCCCGCCCCCTTTTTTTTGTATTTGTCTTTTTCTTCTCTTTTTTACATTTTCTTGTTTTCCTTTTTCATTTCATTTTCTCAATTTTTTTTTCAATAACAATTTCAGGTTCCAAAGAGGGTAATCAAAGAAGAGTAACCGGCTAAAAGGGTTTGCAAAGGGTTGATTGTGTTTGAATAGCGAGAATAAAAGTCTTTTTCATCCCAATCGAAGAATATTAATACTATATGGAGGATCAAATATAGTACCTTTTGTCTGCATTTGCATTGGCAGTTGTTACAGGGACATTTCCTTCGATGTTTTCCATGTACAACGCTCTTTTTGGTAGTACTCTAGTTAGTTACCATGTATGGATCTTTCCAATCTGGAGCCAATTTTCCTTTAGCTGTTCCAACTCTTTATTTTACTTCCTTAAAGTTATCTTTATTACAATCCAATTCTTGATTCATCATTTTGAGGGTCTGACAGCGTTTTAGGATCTGGGTATGAAGTCCACAAGTATGTCATGTTATTGAAATCTACACTTAACAGAACTGAAAAAAGAATAAGAAACGTGACAAGATTAAGAAAAGAGACATTCCTGGATAATGAAATATTAATTTCATTTGATTTTTTTTTATTTTGATGATTTTTTTTTTATTTTTGAATTCTAAAGATAGAAGAGTTTACATGGAAAGTAAGACAATAAAGTAAAATGTCCAGGTCACACCCTGAGATAATCCGAACGCAGAAAGGATAGCAAGACTGGCTACCAATACTCCAGTCTGATGGGAAACTTTCAGGCTTGGCGACCATTTTTCGGGTTTTCTTCTGTCTCAGCAATGGCTGCAATGGCCTTCAGTGCCGGATCAAATTTCTCATCTTCACAAATCATTCCGATTATTGGCTCGATGTTGTGAGCTAGCAACGAAATATTCATCACATCAGGAACCTCTTCGTCCTGGAGAACGATTCTTTCAGCTTCAATCAAGTTTTCAACTGCCCTTTTGAGGGTCCAGCTATCCTCCATACCGTGTCCCACTGCTCCAGAGTGATATTCAAATCTAGCTTCAGCTCGGTGCGAGGGGGCTCAAGGTTCGGCCAGTTCGGGGCCACTGGCTGCAATAGATTTAGCCTGATTAGCTTTTGGAACAAACTTGAATAAGATTCATCAATAGGGGTGAACTGATTCTTTCTGAAAGGCTCTCTTAGGCGAGGATTGTACTGGGGGACATTTGGTTGGGGGATTATATAGAGCTTGGTAAGGATGGGCATTTCTGAAAAGTGGAGCTCGATTTTATGTATAATGCGGTGGCTGTGTGTAAGGTTGTGCGCTCATCACCGCATAGGGAGACGGTGCCACGGCATAAGCAGCATCTCGAATGGGATAATAGTGTTGAGGGACCTCAGGAAGCATATATGATTGGCTGAATGACCTGCGGGGGCCTCTCAAGCTGGAAGCCATCATGGCTCCTTCTTCTCTCATATTTCCATTTATCAAACCCTCTGAACCATCTGAGCAGCCTTTGATGTGGCTTTAAAAGCAGTATGACTCAAGATTCGGCCTTTTTTTAAAATCGTTTTCAACCATTTTCCCAATTTTGATAGCCTCAGCGAACGACTTACCCATAGTAGACATCATATTCTTGAAGTAGTCCGCCTGTTGGGCTTGTAGAAAGACCGTGACCATTTCAATTTCGTCCATTGGAGGCTTTACCCTGGCGGCTTACTCACCCATTTGGCAGCATATTCACGGAAGGTTTCCGCGATTTTCTTTTTCAAATTGGACAAAGAGTTTCTGTCGAGAGCGATGTCCACATTATACTTGAATTGGCGGATAAAATCTCAGGCCATATTGTTTCACACGTGCCAATGGGTAATTTCTTGATCCGTATACCACTAAGAAGCGATTTCGGTGAGGCTTTCCCCAAAATAAGCCACTAGCAGCTCCTCTTTTCCACCAGCACCCCTCAGATGGTTACAGTATCATTTCATATGAGCGACCGGGTTTCCGTGCCCATCGTACTTTTCAAATTTTGGCATCTTGAAGCCAGCTGGCAAGTGGACAAGGGAAAACATACAGAGGTCAAAGTATGAGACACTCTTTTGGCTACTCAGACCTTGCATGTTTTTCAGGCTTTGTTCCAAGCTCTTTATCTTCCGAGCCATTTTCTCATGCTCGGGATTTTTAACAACTTTTTCTTGCTCCATCGAGAGATCATATTGCGGAGGTTGAGTGAAGGAGTACGGGGTCACATATGTTATTTCTAGTTGAAGCTATGGACCTTGAAAGGTGAACATTGGAGGCGGTGCCCTTGAAGTCGGTGCCTGGGGGCGAACCACAGAAGGCATTCCGGGATCGTTATATAGCATGGAGGGCACCCGCATGGGATGAACAGGTTGGGCACAGGGGTGTTGATAGTCTCTCCTGACATAGGTGTCAACTCAAGAATCTCAGGGATTGCACTTGGCGGTTACCTACCATTACACCAGTCGTCCCATATTTCCAATATGCGGAGGCACAACATCCTATTCTCTTCAGCATCTGTTGATTCTGGTTGTGGAATAGCCGGTGCTGGGCAATCCTCAGGATTGATAATTGGTAGAGACTTTCAGAGGCCATAGGAACCTTTCCTTTGGATCTTGCGAAGTAAGGATGTGAAGCCAGATTACCAACAAAACCAACCACCTAAATAGAACCTGGCTAATTTGCACACCCAACAACCTTGTTAGTTTGAGACGCTTAATAAATAGGAAATCGCACATTGGAATGCAATGCATCTAAACAGTTAAACACTTCTACTACGTGTTTGAATGGTTGCATGTTTCATCCCGGCCTTAATTAACTCTTTTTCACTCCTCTTTCACTCCGTACCCTTTTTCACCTGGCGGGTGCATTTCATGTAGCGTGGTTTACGATGTGTTTCAAAAACAAGTGTACTACAATCGTAACTTGTTCAAGTAATAAATTCATAAATCCTAAAAAAGCGGTTTTAAATAGATAAAAGCAGTTATAAAGTTAAAATGCACGATAGGCTTAAAATATATAATTAATCAGATAATTAGGCCTGATGGTAAGCAACCTCCACTTCCAACCAAATAGTTGTGAGTTCGATTCTCCCCAAGAGCAAGGTGGGAAGTTCTTGGAGGGAAGGATGTCGGGGGTCTATTTGGAAACAGCATCTCTAACCCAGGGTAGGGGTAAGGTTTACTACACACTACCCTCCCCAAACCCCACTAAGTGGGATTATACTGGGTTGTTGTTGTTGTTGTTTTATTTTTGTCACTCTCTTTTTCTCTTTTTTTTTTGTTTTTTTGTCACTCTTTTATTATTTTGTTGCTCTTTTTTCCTTTGATTTTTGTAACTCTTTTCTTTCTTTTTCGCTCAATTTTTTTTTGGTTTATTTTTTCCTCAATTTATTTATGGCTATAATCGAATCTGATGGGCATTGTCTACGTATCATGACGCCGCATGAATAAGATCTTTGTGTAGTTCGGGAGATCGAGAATGGAGTAAATAAGCTAATTCTTTTTTTTTTACTTTTTATAAAACTCAGACCATGAAAGCTTTAAGAAAAATAAAAATATTTTTTTTGGACTATTCGAAAGAACTGCTTTAAACAAGAAAAGAATTATTTTTTTGGATTTTTTATTTTGATTTTTTTTTCTGAAAGAAAGACTTCTAAAAATTCCCTTTCTTTTGATATGAACTTTGGGAATTTCAAAAGTAAAAAGAAAATATTTTTGTTTGAATTTTATTTATTTTCTCTTTTTCTAAAGAAGGAAGAAAATATTTTTTTATTTTGGATATTGCATCTTAATTTTCGAAAGAGGGGCTTTTAAGAAAAATATTTCTATTTTTGAGTTTTTTTAATGTACAAAAGTATTTCTAAAGAAAAAAGAAAATATTTTTGGACTTCAATTTTTCAATGTTTTATGCCATTTACGAAAGAAAGACTTTTAAAGAAGGAAAAAAATTTATTTTTCTTTGATTCTTTCTTCTTATTTTTTTCTTTTTTGAAATTATGGAGAATATACTTCAAAATAAAGGAAACCCGTATTTTTAATTTTCATTTTTGATTGATTTTTCTTTATATTTCTTTTTTTTCGTATGAAAGACTTCAGAAAGAAAAAAATTGAGTTTAAAATCATTTTTTTTGTTTTTTGGTTTTTTTGAATTTTCGAAGGAAATGCTTCTAAAGAAGGAATTAAAGGAAAATATTTTTGGATTTTTTAAAAATTGGGGCCGAAACCGATAAGGTTTGCCTACGTATCTCACATCCGATGAGAATCAGACCCGCGTAGTTCGGTCAGTATTGACGGAACAGGGGAAACATGACTTTTGAAAACAATCACTTATTTTCTTTTTCTTTTTTTTTTTAAAAAAATTTCGACAGAGTTTTAGATTTGGAATACCTACCTTTCACTTTAGATTTTTTTTTAATTTTCTTTTTTTTTTTCCTTTTTTTTCTTTTTTTTTAATTCCCTATTCTAGGAACCAGTCAACATACAAGCAGAAACAAACAGATATGCAGGAAGTACGTAAGAGGCATCAGGAGGGTCTTTTAATTTGGGTACACCTGTCCTAAACGGACTCAACCCCTGTTGAGCCCCCCAATATCAAATGCATGTGATGCAAACAAAACGTTCCTACTAGGGATCCGGCATGAGACTATATTATTCTAGGTTTGAGCCCTGGGGTGTATTGTTCTAGACCTGGCTTACCCGAGTGGACAACTCGAGCCGGGGGGAGGGGGAGCAGCTTATCGGGAATACATAAGCTTCACCGGCTTTGCAACTTATCTGAACCTCGTTCTAAAATTAGGATATGACTCTAACAGAAAAGAAGCCACACGAAGCGCACGCTCCCTTGAAGATTTAAAAGACTCAGAGAGAAGAAGGTTTCGTAGCTGTTTATATACAGTTCAAGCAATAACAAAACGGTAAAAAGAGGCATTTAGCACATTAGGCTCAAATACATAAAAATCAGATAATAAATAAAAGCCAAGTACAACAGTTATTCTAAGCTCGAATTGTTGAACCATGAACTAGAGATTTTGGGTTCTTATTCCCCAACAGAGTCGCCAGAGCTGTCACACCTCCTTTTTCCCAAGTGGGATAGGGGAGTTTTTTCAATTTAAGTGATATTAATCGAAATGAGACTATTTATTTAACTTTAGAGTCGCCAATTGGGATAGTTTAGGGTGTCCCAAATCACCATTTTATTTTAAATCTCAAATTGAGAAAATTGACTCTTATTTATAGTCCGCGAACATAGAAGACCGGGTAAGGAATTATGTTAACCCGGGAGAAGGTGTTAGGCATTCCCGAGTTCCATGATTTTAGCACGGTCGCTTATTAATAATTAGTTTAATTATCTGATTTATTACATGTTTAGAACCTATTGTGCATTTTTTAACTTTTTACCTCTTTTAGTATTTATGAAATTATTTCTGAAACAAGTCAAGATATCATACACTTGTCATTTTGGTGCACATTGCAAACCGCGCCACATGAAATGCACCCGCAATTTACGACATGTTTAATTTTATTATTATTCGAAGTTATGGTCGGATCACATGAAATGCACATCCAAATTGGGATTTACGTATCGTGACCATACCACGGGAACCGTACCCAAGGCCACGATGATTTATTATTAATCACGCCTAAAGCAAACTACGATGTTTGTAATTCTGGTATCCTAAAATTTGAGATTTGCATGCGAGGTTCGGATGTTATGGAAATTATTGTGAGAGGTTGACAAATTAAACGAAGGTAAAGACAATATAATGAAAGAAGTGTACATATCATTATTCTATGCTTATCTAATCAGATCCAGACAAAATTCATATTTTTTACTACTTAACATGGAAACCAACCAACTAAAGAAATAAATCAAATTAAATTAAGTTCATGAATTAGTAACTTAGTCATACAAGCACAAACTCATCACCGAAAATCTTGGTATAAAATTCATCATCTAATATGGATTACTTAAAATCCCCCACTCAGGTGAGAAAAGCACTAAGAAACACGACACCCAACTCATCAAATGATCTCAGAATAACAAAAATCAATCAGAAAATCTAACTAACCCATTAAGTATTGAAAATCAGTAATCCCTAACATATGGAAAATTGCAAGTCAAATGAACATAGAAGCAAACTGCCAAATAGTTCATGGATAGAAATAATTCGAATGTTCCATTTTAAATCTCAAAAATTACTCAAATATATTTGTTTAACAAAAAAAAATAGATTTTTGGCCAAAGCTAGAATCGAGAAGAATCGGGTTACTGATAATCGAAAAAGTATGTAAAGAAAGAGACTTGAGAATGATATTATCAGAAAGAAAGTAAATTAAAGTATATTCCAATAGTAACGTGTGTCTCAATTGATTACATATCTAACCTTTTATAGATTCTTTTGGGAATGTAAGTTATGTCTAAATCATAATAAGACTATTATGAGTAATTAATGACATTGAATGCTATGTTACACAATCATTATATTGAATGTGTATATTCCTTAACGGATTCAGCATTTAATATTCTTTAAATGTCGTATTTGCACCCTTTTCTATAGCCAGGTTCATTTTTTCCATTGCTCGGATGTAAATAAACTTAGACATGAACGGACATTGATCCTCCTGTCCCGTGCCTCTTCCTTTTTCTTTACTCGTACCTGCTTTGTAATTCTCAACCCGTAGCTAAGTATAATTTATTGACCATCCTGCCTGTCATGACATGTCACCATATATATGAATATAATTTTTCCAATACAGATAGTCCCTCCACTTTCCATTTATTCATCAGTTTGAATATTTGGGAAGTAGAATTCGTTAAAGGAGAATTTTTGTCACCATTGCTCTGACAGAGTTGATGTTTCAATTGTCACTTCCTTTTAATGCACTAGACACGTGTCATACCTCTTATTGGTTGCACAATTTTACAGCACTTTCTCAAGCTTTCTTTTCGGCTTCACTGTTCATGAAGTGTTAGTTATCATTATTATGGTTCTTCCATCATCGTACTTTTTCTTTTTTTCGGTTACCCATTAATATAAATATAACTTCTTTTCTTGTCTTATTTCACATAAAGCGTCTCATACACTCTAATCCTCCGAAACCCCCTTATTATTTTCTGCTTCACTTCAACCTTCTTTGTCATGACTTCACCAAACCCTAACCCTAGGAGAACCCCGATTCTAGATAGCTTTTGCCAATGCTCCGGTTAGACATAGAAGTGGGGGTAGACTCCGTAACCTAGGATCTGTTTGTGGTGATGCGTCAACTCCTTCTTCTAGCTCTGGTCCCTCTTCTGGGACTAGAGGTTCACATTCTCAAATGAGTTCCTCTTGGAACAAAGAATCCTCTGAGCCACTTCGTGAGCCTCTAGTGGAGGAAGTTATCCCTTCTGAACTTTCTTTTCATCATGATAGAGAGTCTTTTAGGTCCCAAGTTGCCTCCTTAGATCATGCTGATCCTTTTCCTACTAAAATCATAGATATTTTAGCTCTTGTAGTTTATAAGGATTGTCATTGGAGTGACGATTTTCCGATCATCATTCCTAACCCAAATCAAAGGATCACATCTTACTTAATAGGATTCTCTTTTGTTTACACATATCCCTTTACTCTAGGGTTTAAACCGACCATTGACCCGGTCATTCTAGACTTTTGTCGTTTTTTCGATGTGTGTTAGGGTCAAATTGGTCCGATTGTTTGGAGGGTTGTTGCCTGCTCGAGGCACCTCGCTAGCATGGGGGATGTTGAATTCACTTTTCCCCACCTAATTCACCTCTACTACCCTAGGCCTTTTCGAAACGGCATATTTGGCTTAGCAGCTATGAGCAAGAGGGTTTTAGTGAGTTCCGAAGATGATAAAGACCGTGGCTGGTATGCCCGGTTTGTTGCTGCTCCCACTGCTGGTTTAGTGGGTGAAAATAATGTTCCCTTCCCTGAGAAGTAGAACTTTGCACGTAAGTGTTAAATCCTTCTCGTGCCTTTTTATTTCAAGGCTTACTTATTTTTATTAATTTTGCTTCTTTTTCTTTTCAGCAACCATGGGTGTTGTGGAGTCTGTGCCCAACTTCCATGGTTGGGTAGAAAAGTTGCTGAAGACTGCCCCAATTGAGGGTAGATCATAGAAAATCCTTTCCAACCGTTACGGTTGGAAAGTAAAAACTCATTGTAAGGATTTCCATTTTTACCTTATCTGTATATAAATATTTTTGTTGTTCTAGTTTTTACCCTTCTTTTTATCAGGATTTGCCATTCGAGGAGTTACTGCAGAGGCTGTCTTAGCGTCTCGTGACTCCTTAATTACTCATTCCTCTTCAGCCCAAGATTTATTCTTGGGCTCTGTAAAGAGAAAATTTACTGAAGAAGATGATTCAAAGGAAGAAGATGAAGGTTATTTGGTGTCAAGACCACGAGCCAGGAGACGTATCGTCTCTGAAGATGAGGCTGATGTCTCCCCTCACCTATATCTTTCCGAGCCTGTTATTACTCTGGTGATCATTCCTGATGACGATGTTTCTCTTCACGACACTCGTGAGTCAATAGATCAACTCTTTATTAGTGGTTTTGGTAGTGGAGCCTTAGGACCTGTTCTAAATGAACCTCCTTTGTCTTCTTTTACATCTTCCGTACCTGTGATTGCTTCTTTACCTTCATCAACTACTACTGCTTCCTCCATTATTTTTACTCCTTCCACTGCTCCTCCTTTAGTAATTCCTCCCCCCATTGTCCACCATACGGAGGTGGGTTCTTCAAGTAGGGGTTCCGCTATGAGGAGCGTAACCATTGAGGTTCCTGCCAACAACAGTCTTTTAAGAAAGTCCGGGCAAGCCGATACTTGGCTCGAGCCTTTGATTGGCCCCATTAAGAAGGCTAAACTTGAAAGCCATAGTAATTTGACCCTCATGAATGATATAGTACATGCCACTCTAAAGGTATTTTCTTGTCCTTTATTTTATAAAAACTTCTGACTTTGAAATCCTGGCCCCATCTTTTTTGCTTATGTAGGCCAACCTCATTGGTACTGAACTAATAAACCGACACCGAATCTCCCTTTTGGAGAAGTTGGATCATGATTTGGAGAAGACTACTCATGATGCAGAAGAGGATGCTCGTGGCTCTTAGTTGGAGGCAAACAACTAGAAGGGACAATCTAAAAGTGCCCAAATCGACATAGAGGATTTGGAGGAAAGGAAAAATACCTTAGAGCAGCAAGTTCAAACATTAACCTCCGAGCTGGCGATGATTAAGTTTTTCTCAAGCCAAACTGAGAAGGAAAAATAACGCCTTGAATCTTCCTTTTCAGAGCAGCTATCCAAGGCTAATGAGGAAAATAGGGCTCTAAAGGCTTTGATGGCTCAGAATGAAATGCATGCTGGGGAGCTTGTACAAAACCTTTCACAAGAACAAGAAGAACTACGAGTTTCTATGGACAAGGTACGTGCCCTAGAGAGTTCTTATACCACTCTTCAATCATCTTACAGTTCTGTCTTGGCTGAAAATGAAGAACTTAAGAATGAAGTCGCTGCTTGCGAGAGAGATTATGAAATTCTTGAAGAGTCAACCAATGTTGAGGTAAGTTAGACCTTCTTAAATACTCGTCGTGACACCTTAGTGGAAATGGGCCAAGAAGGTTTCAACCTGGAATCAGAATTAGCCAAGGTGAATGAGACCATTGAACGAGCTCAACAACCACAAGATTTTCCATATTTCGAGGTTGAAGTTCCTGTGATTGAAACTTCTTTGGCTGAGACTCCCGCAGTTCAAGTCCTCGTGACTGTTGAAATTGCCACGGGTGTCACCCCTTCTTCAAGTTCATTCGAGCCTCTTGCTGCTAGCCAAGCTGAGACTTTGCTTGCTGATGCTCCAACTGCTGTGATTGAAGATCAACCTTTATCTGTTAATGATGTTGTTCCAGTTGAGCCCGCTGATGATCCTTCTTCAGTTCCTTCTTCTTAATGAAAAGATTTATATTTGTTTTAAATTCCCTTTTTGCAGTTACCTATCTGGGAAACTATGTTTAATGTTTTTGGATTCTTGTGATAGTTTTTTGTAATCAAACCCTTGGTTATCAGTTAAGGCTTGATTTTAGAAATACAAGTCCCCAAGTCTTGTTATGGGGCATTTTTTGTATGAACAATTCGATGACTGAGTTTATACTTAGTCTTTAGTTATAAAATATTAAGAAGTTATCATTAACCTTCCATCTATTCTATTCGTGCCTTTTAATTTCAAGGACTTAAAGAATAGTTTGCATTTTTATCCTTTGAAAATGCTTCTGTTAATCTCATGACTAAATAACATGAGTTTTATAAAAGAGGGCCCTTTTGTATTTTAATACTTAATGAAGAAGACGTCTCAACTTCATAATGGTGTTATCATACGATAAAAGAAATAGGAACACACATGTTTTTGAAATAACTTTGACAAGTTTTTATTTCTGAACCTTGAAAAGTTTTGAGTAATACTTTACATGTATTTGAGTTACATCTATAACTTTCTCGTAACTGTTTTCCTTGTAACAGATTTATATAAAAGAAAAACAATAGATACAGGATTTTTCCTTACAACTCGTTTTAGTACATGGTCTTTACCCTAACTGTTTTGAGGTACACTGGATCCCTTTAGCTTCAAAACATTAGGAAGGATTTGAGAGGTGACTCCATTGTTCTCATGGGAGAGAATACTATGATGGATGCCATGACTTCGTGACTTTCACCCCGCACTTGACTCTTTTAGGCTTGATTGATTTTTCCTCAATCTTCTTTGCCTTTTTATACACGTGACTGTGTATACTATGTAGTCCCCCAAGTGTTTGAGTGTTGAAGTATGAAGCCTCGAGCACTTGATAGTCTCTTTCACTTGGTCCTTTTCCTGAAAAGGAAATGTATACGGGACTCGGAGGTGCGATTATAGATGAAGATTGCTTAACCCGTTTATATTTCTATCAGAATAATTGTAACCCTTGGCTAGGAATTTTAGTTTATTCCATTTTGCCTTACAGGTCGTGACTCATCATTTAGTACGGGTTAGCGTTTTGCCTATCATCTAAAATCGTTAGTAAAATTTTAACAATTCAAAAAATAAAATTTAACATGGTGATACCTGACTGTGGGTTTTTCATTAGAAGTAGTACCTCTTCGAATGAACAACATTCTAATGTGAAGGAAGCACCTTCCCGTCCATTGTTTCCAATTTGTATGCCCAATTTCCTGTAATATCATGAACTCTGTAGGGTCCTTCCCAGGTTGGGCTTAGTTTACCTGCGTTGGCTGCCTTTGTAGAAAAAAACTTTTTTAAGCACGAAGTCCCCAATTTTTAAGTATCTCAGGCGAGCTTTGTTATTGTAATATCGTTCGATCACTTGTTTTTGTGTTGTCATTCTTATTAACGCAGCTTTTCTCCTGCCTTCCAATAAATCCAAATTGACCCACATCTCTTCATCATTAGACTCTTGTGCTGCTGTGAGAATCTTGTACTTGGTTCTCCTATTTCAACCGGGATTAGTGCCTCAGCTCCATAAACCAAAGAGAAGGGTGTTTTACCTGTGCTCGTTTTTGTTGTTGTGCGATATGCCCACAAAACTCCAGGTAACACTTCAGTCCAATTACCGTTTGACTCCACTAATCACTTCTTTAAATTTTTTATTATGACTTTTTTTGTTGATTCTGCTTGCCCATTACCCACTGGATGATAAGGTGTAGACGAAATCCTTTTTATTTGCCAACTCTCAAAAAACTCTATCACTTGAGCTCCGATAAATTGAGGACCATTGTCACATACGATTTTCTTTGGTACACCGAATTGGTAAATGATATTACACCAAATGAAATCCTTGATCTCCTTTTCTCGCACCTATTTAAATGCTCCTGCCTCCACCCATTTAGTGAAATAATCAGTAAGTATGAGCAGAAACTTTACATGTCCTTTCGCTTGAGGTAACGGTCCTCGGCGCAATGACCATATGTAATAATTCTGATGGTCTGTGCCTATTATTACCGTATCTCTGGCATTTGTCACATTTAGCCACGAAACTTTCCGCTTCTTCTTCCATTTTGGGCCAATAGTACCCTACTCTAATCAAGGTTCTTACCAGTGATCTTCCTCCTGCGTGGTTCCCGCAATGCCCCTCATGTATTTCCCTCATTACATACTCCGTTTGAGAAGGCCCGAGCCATCTTGCTAAGGGACCACCAAATATTTTTCGATAAAGATTCCCATGTTTTAAACAGTAACGAGCATCCTTTTTTCGAAGGGCATGCGCTTGTCTCTTGTCACCAGGGACGGTACCATACTATAAAAAAGCAACAATTTCATTCCCTCAATCCCAAGTTAAATTATTAAATTTACCTCATTCTTTTCAAGTTCGAGAATGGAGTGAAATAAATGTATAATCGAGGCGTTTGCATTGTTTGATACTTCAGCTGCAGATGCGAGATTAGCTAAGGCATCCGCTTCAACATTTTCATCTCATAGTATTTGTATGACCTTACAAGTTTGGAATTGCTTTATCAGTTCCCATACCTTTTCCAAGTATTGTTGCATCCTTGTTTCCCTAGCTGTGTAAGTCCCCAGCATTTGATTAACCATGAGCTGAGAATCACTTTTGATCACTACTTGACTTATACCAAGTTCTCGTGCCAATTCCAGACCTGCAATCACAGCTTCATACTCCGCTTCATTGTTAGTTATGGAATAAAATTTAATAGCTTGCCTAATAGTTTCACCCGTAGGTGGTACTAAAACAATTCCTAATCCTGCACCTTTTATGTTAGATGAGCTGTCAGTGAATAAGGTCCATGTTCCTAGATTAGCCCCATTAAGTATCTGAACTTCTTTTTCTGCTTCTAATTGCATCCCTTGGCTAGAGTGAGCCACGAAATCTGCCAATACCTGGGACTTTATTGCTGTTCTGGGTAGGTACGCGATTTCATACTCATTTAGTTATATAGCCCATTTAGCTAACCTCCCTGATAATTCATGCTTATGTAATATATTGCGTAAGGGGTATGCAGTTACTACAACAATAGGATGACACTGAAAATATGGTCTTAGCTTTCTAGATGCCATGATTAAAGCAAGTGCTAGTTTTTCTAACTGTGGATACCATGTCTCTGCATCTAAAAAATATTTACTAACATAATAGATAGGGAATTGTTTACCTTGTTCTTTCCGAACCAAAACAGCGCTTACTGCAACTTCTGAAATGGCAAGGTAGATGAAAAGTTTTTCCCCAGCTTTTGGCTTTACTAGCAAAGGTGGATTTGATAAGTAAGTTTTCAAATTCCTAAGTGCTTGTTGACACTCCTCATTCCACTCAAAATGATCCTGCTTTTTAAGGGCTGTGAAGAACTTAAAGCATTTTTCCGATGATTTGAAAATGAATCTCCCCAAAGCTGCGATTCTCCCTGTCAATCTTTGAACTTCTTTCTTATTTGAAAGTACATCAGGGATTTCTTCAATAGCCTTAATCTGTGCAGGATTTACTTTAACACCACGGTTAGAAACAATAAAACCTAAAAACTTACTTGATGCCACACCAAATGCACATTTTTTTGGGTTCAACTTCATATTATATTTTCGTAAAATTTTAAACGTTTCAGACAGATGCGATATATGGTCTTCCGAATGCTGA
Source organism: Nicotiana glauca (assembly GCA_026770625.1). Classification (NCBI taxonomy): domain Eukaryota; kingdom Viridiplantae; phylum Streptophyta; class Magnoliopsida; order Solanales; family Solanaceae; genus Nicotiana; species Nicotiana glauca. The sequence continues at coordinate 33,072 of MU749916.1, read as the reverse complement.
GTCTTAACTAGCATATCATCTATATATACTTCCACTGTCTTACCTAAATATTCTTGAAACATTTGGGTAACTAACCTCTGATACGTCGCACCTGCATTCATAAGACCAAAGGGCATTACCTTATAACAATAAGTCCCCCTGTCTGTTATGAAAAAAGTTTTTTCCTCATCTCCCGCATCCATTTTGATTTGATTATAGCCTGAATAAGCATCTAAAAACTTAGTAGCTCATGCCCTGCAGCAGTATCAATTAGCTGATCTATGTGCGGTAAAGGAAAAGAATCTTTTGGACATGCTTTATTAAGGTCTGTGTAATCTACACAAACTCGCCACTTACCATTTTTTTTGGAACCAAAACAGTATTAGCTAACCAATTAGGATATTTTACCTTACGAATTGAACCAATTTTTAACAATTTTTGAACTGCTTCTTGAATCACCTGATTCTTGAAAGTTCCTTGCTTTCTTTTCTTTTGCTTGACTAGAGGGTATGATGGATCTTCGTTTAGTTTATGAGTCACGACCTCCGGTGGTATCTCTGTCATGTCAGAATGGGACCAAGCAAAACAATCTGTGTTAGCTTTTAAAAATTCAATTAACTTACGCTTTACCTCCGGGCTGAGATTGGCTCCTATATACACTTTCTTCTCGGGCCAGTGTATAAATAAAACCACAGCCTCTAACTCATCTATCATTGTTTTGATGTTCTCGTTCTCCTCTGGTTCTTGAATGGTATCAGGTCTTGAATCCACATCTGTTTTTCCTTGTTCGGTTGAGGTTGACAACATGTTGCCCTCAACTGAATTCTGTAATTGCTATTTGTCTTCACCCTGAATAGTTGAATTTGCAATGGAATTGATGCTCCTAGATGTTTGTTGGTCGCCTTTAATTTGACATATCCCCCATGGTGATGGAAATTTAATAACCTGATGTAAGGTTGATGGTACAACATCCATGACATGGATCCATGGCCTCCCAAGAATCATGTTGTAAGCCATTTCCATATCTACGACTTGAAATTTGGTATCTTTGACAATGCCTTCTGCGAATGTAGTAAGGATTGCTTCTCCTTTCGTTACAACACTAGAGTTGTCAAATCCCGACAAAGTATGCACTTTTGGAATCAATTTATCCTCAGCTTGCATCTCGCGCAATACTCGTATCAAAATAATATTCACAGAACTGCCTGGATCAATCAAAACTCGTTTCACATTTGTGTCATGTACAAGTAAAGATATTACCATTGCGTCGTTATGTGGAGTTAAGAGACACTCAACATCTGCATCGTTGAATGTAATATTCTCTTCTTCTAGTACATGTCGCAACCGCTTCCCATGAGTGATTGTTATCTTGGAAGTTTTATTAGCTGTAGTATATGAAATGCCATTGATATCTTCACCCCCACTTATAACATTGACGGTTCATTTGGGTGAAGGCGGTTTCGGAGGCTCTTGTCTATTCTTCATATATGCTTGTTTACCTTTTTCACTAAATAGCTCAGTGAGATACCCTTGCTTTAACAAATGATCAACTTCGCCCTGCAAAAATCTGCAATCTGCTGTTTTATACCCGTGGTCGTTATGAAATTCGCACCAATGATCAGGGTTTCGTCTATTTGGATTTGATCTCATCTCCTTTGGACATCGTACCTTATCTCTCATGCTTCTTAAAATAGCTACGAGCTCAGAGGTGCTTACGTTAAAATTGTAACCACCGAACCTTGCTTTTAAACTTCCATCATCGTCTCGTGGTCCACGTGAGTTCCGATCATTTTTTAACCTTGATGAGGAGCCTGATTCCCTGTTTCTAGATTTGTGATCGTACCTTTGATTATCTTGACTTGACCATGAGTCCTTTCCCGCAGGTCTCATGTAAGGCTCGTACCTGTTTTTACCAGATCTTTTTTCATTTTCTACACGCCTTGAACTTAATTTTTCTTCTGTTTTATGTCGTAAAATGATATCTTCTTCAATCCTCATCTTTGTACTGTATCTATTGTATACGTCATTCCACGTTGTTGCTAGAAATTCTCGAAGGCTTTCCTTGAGTCACCTCGTGGCTTCTGAAATCTTCTCATTCAAATTGCTGGCGAAGGTTATGGCCGCCCAATTGCCAGGTACTCGTGGCAGCGTCATTCTTTCCCGTTGAAATCTATCTACGAACTCTCTAAGCAAATCTGAATCTACTTGCTAGATTTTGAAGATGTCTTCCATTCTCTTTTCAACTTTTTGAGCTTCCGAGTGTGCTTTAATAAATAGATCTGCAAGCTCAGCAAACGAATTTATAGAATTTTCAGGTAAAAGAGAATACCATGTTAAGGCCTATTTAGTGAGTCTTTCATCGAATTTTTTTACCAAGACAGATTCAATCTCTTTCTTAGTCAAATCATTGCCTTTGACACTGTTGTAAATGCAGTAACGTGATCTCGTAGGTCTATTGTACCATCATACTTTGGAATATCAGGCATCTTGAACTTCTTTGGAATTGGGAGGGGAGCGGCACTTGGCTTCCATGGCTGTTGAGAATATTTATCTATATCTACTCCCTTGATCACGGGTGATACTCCGGGTATTTGTTATATGCGTTCATTTTGCTCCTTAAGCTGTTTCTGCAATGTTAGTACTAGATTTTGTAAATCAGAATTAACTGGATTACCTAGCTCTCCCTCTTATGTTTCACTGGGGGTTCCACCGCTGCCTGAGTTAACCAGTCCAGAACGCGGATTCTCCAAAGTATTGTTGTTTGGAGTAGGCGTGGGTGGAGCAGCGGGTAATTGACTAACAAAAGCTTGCAAAGCTTTGTTAGCCTGAGTAGCGATAAGTTTTTGTAAGGCATCATTCATAGCTTCTTCATTCTCAAATTGACCACGTTCTTCTGTGTGAGATCCGTCAGGAGTGCCCTCACGAGATTGCCGTGGTGAGTCTCGTAGAGTTGGAACTTGACTATCATTATTTTGCGCATCTCCCTGATTTTGCTGATTGATTTGATTTCCTTGAGTGTTGTCGTTGTTGTTCGACATAGTTGATTCAACACAGAAAATCAAGTTAAGATATAATTGATTATCAGATTTCCAGTAACAGAACCAATTTGTTTAACCAAAAAAAATAGATTTTTGGCCAAAGCTAGAATTTAGAAGAATCGGGTTACTGATAATCGAAAAAGTATGTAAAGAAAGAGACTTGAGAATGATATTATCAGAAAGCAAGTAAATTAAAGTATATTCCAATAGTAACTTGTGTCTCAACTGATTACATATCTCCCCCTTTATAGATTCTTTTGGGAATGTACGTTATGTCTAAATCATAATGAGACTATTATGAGTAATTAATGATATTGAATGCTACGTTACACAATCATTATATTGAATGTTATATTCCTTAACGGATTCAGCATTTAATATTCTTTAAATGTCGTATTTGCACCCTTTTCTATAGCCAGGTTCATTCTTTCCATTGCTTGGATGTAAATAAACTTAGACAGGAACAGGCGTTGATCCTCTTGTCCCGTGCCTCTTCCTTTTTCCTTACTCGTGCCTGCTTTGTAATTCTCAAACCGTAGCTAAGTATAATTTATTGACCATCCCGCGTGTCATGACATTTCACCATATATATGAATACAATTTTCCCCAATACAATATTTAAACTACCATGTAAAGAGTAGGGAAGAATAGGGCATTTATATAGATGAGTCTGAATTAAAATTACAGCAACTTGAAGATTATGGAACTTTCGACCGGAAAATTTGCGATCGACCACATAAGGGACCTCGCCGGCAACCTCGAAACTCGACTGAAACTTTTGTTTATGGCTATTTAACAACTGATTTTTTATACTTTTAGCTCGTGTTTTGGGGGGGCTGGTTTGTGCATGTTTCGGGTAGTGACTAGCGGCTATTTTTAGCCATATTTATGAAAGTTTGAAGGCTCTTTTCGGTTGGATTCGTAGGTTGTTTTTTCTGATTTTCAAGGTGATTTTGAGGTGGTGTTAATGGAGACTTGCTGGTTGAGTTTAGTAGAGGAAAAAGAGAGCTTTGATCTGTTGCCCGAGAAAGAAGAAGCAGACCAGAAAAGACGATGATGAATTTCGGGCGCTAATCTTATCCTTTCCTTCCGAATCTGTTTCTCTGTTCTCTTTTATTCCTTTTTCGTATGTGTGTGTGTTTTATCCATATCTTCTCCTCTCAAGTTGTTGTGCAGCTTTTTCTTCTTTTTTCTAGGGTGAATGGCTGCTCATGTCTAGGTGTAGGTCTTCAAATTAGGTCTCTAATGTGTGTATGAGTGTGAGAGTGACGAAGAGGAGTCAGGCATATTGGGTTTTTGTTGTGAAGGGGAGAGGGTCTCGTTCCTGTTGTTTAGCGAGAGATTCAGAGAGCAAGAAGGGAAAACTATGCTCTCATCTTAAGGGGGAATTTGACCGTTAGCTTAGAGAATGAGAGAAAGGTTAAGTTTTTTTAAATTAAAGTGGGGGGGGGGGGGGCGATTGGGCCTGACAAGCGTGGGCTTGGACGGGGTTTGAGGGAATTGGGCCATGAAAATTGGCCCATGTCCGAATTTAGACCTAAAAATAGCCTTTCCCCATTTTTCTTTCTTTGTTTTCTTTTCCCTTTGATTTTAAATTCTTGAACAAATTAATTAAAATCATAAATTAAAATCTAACTTAAATCTCATTAGCAAACTAATTCTATTTATCTATTAACAAATACATGTAAAATTTGAAAAGATATTTTGTTTGATTTTTACGTATTAATTCTAACAATTAAAGAATAACTAATTCCTAAAATATAAATTAAATCTAGGATGATATGAAATTAAAATGTGATAATTTTTATGATTTTCTTATGATTTTAAAATATTAAACTTGCATGAAATGTAACTAAATAAAGAAAAACTTCTAAAATCCATTAAAATTATTTTTGGTCTATTTTTACGAGTTATTTTCATGCGGGACAAAAATTAGGTTCTCACACGTGCTCAATGGAGAGTTCAGCCTATAGAGGCAGCCATATGGGAGTCCGAGTCCGATATGCGGAGCCGATATCCCCATCTTTTCACCAACTCAGGTACTATTCTATGTCCGCTCGAGGATGAACGATTGTTTTAGAGGTGGAGAATGTGATGACCCAAAAGGGTCATCTTTTGTTTTAGAATTCGAATCCGTATTTTCAGGCCTTGAAAATCTCATTTTCTTTCTCCTCGATTTGCGGGCGTAGTCCGGGCGCATTTTCGGAAAGTCTTTGTGTGAAATTTGAGAAAAATATTGAATTTTTCCTTTAAAGTTGACTTCAGTCAATATTTTTGACAGACGGACCCGGATCCATGATTTAACGGTCCCGTAGTGTCCATAATAAAATATGGGACTTGGGCGTATATCCGGAATTGAATTTCGAGGTCCCTAGCCCGAGAAATAAATTTAGAAATGGAATAGTGTGTGACCTCGTTGGTATCAAGCCATATTTTGGTTTCGGAGCCCGGTACAGGTTTGATATAATATTTAAGTCGTGTATGTGGAATTTGGTAAAAAATGGAACTGATTTGACGTGATTTGGACAACTGGTTGTGAAAATAGAAATTTCAAGTGTTCTTAAGAAAATCATGAGTTTTGGTGTTAAATTCGTTGTTTGAGATGTTATTTTGGCGATTTGATCGCACGAACAAGTCCGTATGATGTTTTCAGACTTATATGCATGTTTGGTTTAGAGCCCCGAGGACTCGGGTGAGTTTTGGATAGGCCACAAAGTGAGGTCGGACTTAGAAAATATGTTGTTGCATCTGGTATTTGTTGTAGGCCTCTGATCTCGCAATTGCGAGATCAGGCTTCACATTTGCGAGCTTCATAGGCTTCGCAATTTCGAGGGTTTTATCGCAATTACGAAGAAACCCCAACATAGTTCGCATTTCTGAAAGAACCTTCACATTTGCAAAGTCATCAGGGAGGGTCATCCTTCGCAATTGCAACCAAAGGTTTGCAATTGCGACAGTAGCAGGAATGCAGCAGGTTCGCATTTGCGACTCCTGTCTCGCATTTGCGAGCTTCGCAATTGCGAAGCTCTGGTCGCAAATGCGATATCTGCAACTGATCAAAACATGACTTAGACGGGATTTTGAACTCATTTCTCATATTTTCAAACCCTAAGCTCCCATAGGCGATTTTCTAAAAGAGAGTTCTTCCCCAAATCATAGGTAAATAATTTCTAACTCATTTTCTTCAATCTATTTCATCTTTTTACATGATTTCATCTCAAAATCTAGGGTTTTTCATGGAAAATTGGGTGTTCTTGGTTAGAATTTAGGAATTCCGAAATTTGGAGATTTGGACCTCAAGTTGAGGTCGAATTTCAAAACCAATTGCATATTTGGGTTCGTGGGTGAAAGGGTAATCGGTTTTGGTTCGAACTTCGAGTTTTGACCAAGCGGACCCGGGATCGGTTTTTGACTTTTTGGGAAAAATATTGGAAAATCTATATTCAAGCATTAGAATTGGTTTATTTAGCATTAATTAATGTTAATTAGTTAATTATGCATAGATTCGAGCAGTTTGGAAGTGGAAATTGAAGGAAAAACGATATTTGAGGCTTGAGTTTGGCCGTGGAATCGAGGTAAGTGTTTGGTCTAACCTTAGCTTGAGGGAATATGTGTTGTTGTCTTATTTTCTACGTGTTAGTGTTGAGTACGACGTGTAGGTGTGGTGACGAGTATCTATACGTGGATGTTGAGCATGCAAGTGAGTCTTATATTATGACCATTGTGTCTCTTATTACGTATTGTTCATGCTTAAATTGATGATTCTCCATGTTGAACAAGTCTTATGATATTTTTCTTGGTATTGGATTATTGTTAAGTATTGACTCAAGTTGAGACTTAAATTGTGAAGTTAATTGTTGAAATGAGATTGGCTATTGTTGACTCCCTTGCTGAGATGTTATTGTTTCTATTGTTTGGGTGAGGAAGAGTGTAAAGAAAAAAAAGGTGATGTCGTTCAATATTTGTGAGTGTTAATGCATGAAGGTTGATACCGTTCCATGATTTGAGTGTTAATGCACGAAGGGTGATGTCGTGCCATGATTATGAGAGTTAATGCATGAAAGGTGATGCTGTGCCATTTCAGTTATTCCTTATGGTGAGGACGAGAGTAAAAGCACGAAGGGTGATGTCGTGCACGTGCTATTATATCATTATTTTTGTTGGTTCGAATATGCTGTTTATTTTGCTTCTCTATTAAATTACTGTCTGAATCTGATATTTCCCACAACATGTTTCCCCTTCCCGTCTTTACCTGTTAAATTTCTGTTATTACTGTTTTCTCGTATATGAATTAACTGCACAAGTTAATTTGATGTCATGTCCTACCCTCGTCACTACTTTGCTGAGGTTAGGCTCGACACTTACCCGTACATAGGGTCGGTTATACTGATATTGCACTCTGCACTTTCTGTGAGATTTCGGTGCCGCACCTCGTGAGTAGAGTTTGGGTTGCTGCCTTTAGTCCACGGGAGACCCAAGGTAGATCTGTCGGCATTCGCAGACCCTGGAGCCCCCTTCCCTCTATTTTGGATTTTCTGTCTCTTTCCATTTTGGAAGCAATTGTAATTCTTTTAAACCAGTATTTGTAGAACTTCTTAGACGTTTGTGAATTGTGACACCAGATCATAGGGGTAGACGTGTATTAGAGTTTTTGAACTGTTATAACATTTTCGCATTTTAAATCTGTTTGGTTTAGTTATTATTTATTTTTGTGGATTTTATTATTAATGCGTTAGAACCGTAATTGTTGGCTTGCCTAGCATTCAAGAGTTATGCACCGTCACTATCCCGAAGGTAGGAAATCCGGATCGTGACAATAAAATTCATAAAATAAATAATATTTATGAAATAACTTATGTATTATAGCAATTCATCCGTTATGATGATAATCTTGATACAAATTTTCATTACAAAAATAATTGCTACATTATAGCAGTTTGATACAAATTTTCATTACATAAATAATTGCTAGATTATAGCAGTTTGACCATTAACCCAAACAACCCCTAAGAATTACTAATAGAAAACATCGACGAGTACGCCAACCTCTGGTTGGCAGTTTCAGCCACTGCCCTTTCAGTCCCTCGACGAGTCCGTCACTCTCCTCCCATACCAAATATCCCACCAAACACTCATTTTCACTATATATTCATCTTCTTCCCTTTTCTCAAAAAATCTCCCTTTCTCTCTCTCTCTCTTTTCCATTTGTACTTTCCTCCTAAAATTTTCTCATTCATTCCGCCATGGAAGGAGCTGCGACTGCTCAAGCTTTATCTCGTATTGGGCTAGCTGGTCTAGCTGTTATGGGCCAAAATCTAGCCCTAAACATAGCCGAGAAAGGGTTCCCGATTTCCGTTTACAACAGAACCACTTCTAAAGTTGACGAAACCCTAGATCGCGCTCAACGTGAGGGTCAACTACCTTTAATCGGCCAGTACAATCCGCGTGATTTCGTGCTGTCGATACAACGGCCCAGATCTGTTATCATCCTCGTTAAAGCTGGGGCCCCCGTTGATCAGACGATTGCTGCTTTAGCTGAACACATGGAGCCTGGTGACACGATTATTGATGGAGGTAACGAGTGGTACGAGAACACTGAACGGCGTATTGGTGAAGCTTCGAGTAAAGGGCTTTTGTATTTGGGTATGGGTGTTTCTGGTGGTGAAGATGGGGCCCGTAATGGCCCCTCGCTTATGCCTGGTGGGTCCCACGGGGCTTACATGAACATCAAAGACATTCTCGAGAAAGTTGCGGCCCAAGTTGAGGACGGGCCGTGTGTTACTTACATTGGTGAAGGCGGGTCGGGTAATTTCGTGAAAATGGTGCATAACGGGATTGAGTATGGTGATATGCAGTTGATTTCGGAGGCGTATGATGTGTTGAAGAATGCGGGCGGGTTGAGTAACTCCGAATTGGCAGATATTTTCGCTGAGTGGAACCGTGGTGAACTGGAGAGTTTTCTGGTTGAAATTACAGCTGATATATTCAATGTGAAGGATGAGAAAACCGGGAGCGGTGAGCTAGTGGATAAGATTTTGGATAAGACAGGAATGAAGGGAACCGGGAAATGGACTGTGCAGCAGGCTGCTGAGCTGTCAATTGCAGCTCCCACAATTGCTGCTTCGTTGGATAGTAGGTATATGAGTGGATTGAAGGAAGAGAGGGAAGATGCTGCAAGGATTTTTAAGAAGGAAGGATTAAAGGAGGAAATAATTTTTGATGTAAATGGTAGTAGTGTTGATAAGAAGAGATTGATTGATGATGTGAGGCAGGCATTGTACGCGTCGAAAATTTGTAGTTATGCTCAGGGAATGAATTTGCTGAGGGCAAAGAGTGCTGAGAAAGGGTGGAATTTGAATTTGGGAGAGATGGCGAGAATTTGGAAAGGCGGGTGTATTATCAGGGCAGTGTTCTTGGATCGGATTAAGAAGGCGTATCAGAGGAATCCCGGGTTGGCTAACTTGATGGTGGACCCGGAGTTTGCAAGGGAGATGGTGCAGAGGCAAGCCGCATGGAGGAGAGTCGTGGGACTGGCTATCCAGAGAGGAATTAGTGTTCCTGGAATGTCTGCGAGTCTTCAGTATTTCGATACCTATAGGCGTTCTAGGCTTCCAGCAAACCTCGTGCAGGCTCAAAGGGACTATTTTGGGGCACATACTTATGAGAGGGTTGATATGCCAGGAGCATTCCATACCGAGTGGTCGAAGCTTGCTAGGAAGGCCAGAGTGTAAAGCTGCTGCAGCTGTTGCGGATTATGATAAATATCTGGTATTAGTTGAGCTTTGTCAACTATTGGTTCTAAATTGTGCTATTCAGGCATTTAAAATTTAGAATGTGACTTGTTGAGAATTTTTACTTGTTGCTAGTTTTGCAGTTAATAATGTTGTATGCCTTTGAACATTCTAGGGCCTTGGCAATTGAATGACTTCTTTATTGAAGTTAAAGAAGTTGCATTTCCTACATTATGCATAAATATTACCTACATTTTATTGATCCATTAAATATGGCTTCTTTAAGCTTTTCCTATCTTTCGGAAACAGCCTCTCTACCCCTTCGGGATAGGGGTAAGGTCTTGTACACACTACCCTCCCAGACCCCATTAGTGAGATTTCACTGGGTTGTTGTTATTGTTGTATCTCCAAACTACTATATCTGATGGTTAAAGATATGATGATATAGCTAGTCATATGTGTGTGTCTTCAGTGGTCTGCTCCGACAATCATATATATGTGTGTGTACGTTGATTTAAACTATTGAACTTAGTAGAGAAGAATAATTTACTGTGAATAGAGCTATGGCTGCAATGGTGAAAGAACCTTAGGGCCGTGGATTAGAATGAACGCTTAATTGAAAGGATAAACAATAATTAGTATGTTGTCAGGTGGAAAATTGTATATGGCTCCCTTTGATGCTGGACGGAAGAATAGGAAGGAGGGAAGGGAAGGAGATGAGAAGTGGCAGCGGAAGGCTACGGCCTGATTATTGGAATGGACGCAAGAAGTGGAGGGTGGATGAGAAGAGGCAATACTAAAAGAAAATAGGTTACTTCTTGATTAGCGCCTAAATTTAAATTAATCAAAGAGGCATTGGGTATAAGACCTTCTGAATATCAGAAATTTTAGTTTTTTTTTTTCAAGTTGAGTACCCCCCCCCCCCAAAAAAAAAAGGGAAACTCTTGTTCTTATTGCTCCACAGCTCTCTCTGTTTCTATTCTACCTAAAATGAAAAAATTTCCTTGACTTCTGCTTTTGCACTTTAATGTGGTCTTTGAGGATTACTATAGTCGATTCCAACTTGTATGAAAAAATTATAGTTGTTGCTTTCGCGCTTCTTACCATTTCTCAACAGTGTTTCTAACTTTTTCTAGGACCTGCATATCTGCTAGGTTTATACTATTTAAGCAAAATCTTTGTAAACATATTTAAGGTTATTCATTGACATATTCACAGAAAACTGCTGCATTTGATGTAGTTTCAATTTAGATGTTTTCAGATTTTTGTGATTACTTTCAGTAACTATAATTTTGCCCAACCGGGGGCTAAACCATTTGAAATCCTTTAAAATATTCTGGTCGTATGACTAATAAGAATTAGGTTTTGATTCCTGTTCTCTTTTTGATAGTTACAGGATGGTTTTCAAGCAATTCCCATGAATAAAAATACGTTTCTCTCACCTCAAGAAATTGATATTTCAATCAAGATTATTTTACTTAATTTTTCTTTTCTGCCAAGTAGTCGTGCAGTTGTGTCTTTACTGTGTGTTAATCAGTTGTGGAGCACATGATGGGTACATAGCTCAGCTTGACGTGCTTATGTGATTGGCATTAAAGTTCTGCAACTGATTTTCATCAACGTCAAGCTTATTCTTTGAGGGTTTCACTTATGAATGTGACATTTAAAGAAATGCCTTCTCCTACCTTGGATGCTTAAGTTTTTCCGTGCTGATATTCATAGATATCTGTGATATAGATTTTCAATGTCCCATTTTCTCGGTGATGAAAATAAAGTACCCTAGTTAAGTTCTGAATACCAGTGTTTCTCCATTGACAGTTGGCCCTTGAAAAGATTGATCTCTTATGTAGATGTGGTAGATGTGCCTCCATCAGGAATTTGTTTGTTCTAGTTTAAAATCAGATATTCTGTCTGCTACTCTGGAAGAAGTTCAGTTCAATCCTTTGCCGCTCTCTGTCTAGAGTATTGTTCCCTAGTCTTTGCACGTCTGTGTATCATATAGATCTTCGACTTCATTGTTAGTTTTGAAGCTTTGGTGCAACATAAATGACTTGTAGTGTAGGGTTGTAATTAATAAAATTCTTATTGACTGCTTCTGGGAGCATCTTGCTATTGAGACCACTGGCTTAGGATTGGTGGTTAACAGTGTTTAATATTTCAGGTGTTACTATATGATGTTCTGCTCCTTAAATTTGTTGTTTTTCTTCTGCATCGTGGCTGCTATAATATATTTCACTGAGAAAGAGCTTCATCCGCTTATTACCATGTCCAGGTTTCCATTTCACTTGTGGTGTCTCTGAAAACATTGCATAGTATGCCTTTTCTTTCTTTTTTCTCGCCCCATTCGAGCTTCAATTCATATTGAATGTAAAAAACCTTTTTTTTAACTTTCCTTTTCGACAAAAAAAAAATAAAAGAAAGGGCCAACACTGTAGTCTACTTATATATATTATAGGCATATTAACATAGCCTTCCCTGTCAAGACTGCATCTGATTTTCCCAAATGCCTTTAATTCTTTATACGTAGTTTGAGATGAAGTGTTCCATGGTTTCTAGTAGTAGTGTCTGTCAATTTGTGGTGTGTAAGTTGGGGGATTGCGGGAGGGGTCAGGTCAAAACTCATGAAGATCAAGACATGTTAAGTGATAGAGGACGACTCAACCTTTCCATAAGTATGTTTAAATCAATAATAAGTTGGATCAAATTTGATTTAAGTGGCATAACACAACTCACCTAATCAACCAGTTTATATAGTTACAATAAAGTAAACATATATGTTTCACTCTTTCCATTTGTTTTCTTTTTTTAGGTAAAGAGTTTAGCCCAAAATCAACCAGCTCGGTCGTGCTCTTTTCTTGGCCTTTTCATCGCAAATAGTACTCCGAAGCTTAATTAATATCGATTCCATCGTTTTTAGAATATGTTAGTGTTTGTTAATAAAGAAAAATAGATGATAACAGTAGTAGGATACGGAACATAAAATTGCATTTGCTAGAAATTCGTCAACATGCCCTAAGATTTTATCCACAAGGGGAAAACGAAGGCCTCCAACGGAGACAGAACGATTATATCATATTAGTCCAGTTAGAATAAATTTAAAGATACCTACACTAGCAAATCACCTCTGCAGAGAGCCAAATAAACCTTAAGAGAACCATAATTTCATTAATCTATGGCAAGTTAATAAATAAGTAAAATTCAAAGATTTGCTGAGACTTTAATTATGCACCTCTAAACAACTGCCAAGTCAATTTCACTAACACCCAGCAGTGAATATAGAGCAGTAGGATACATACAAGCCCATACAACAGTTTCTACATAGGCACTGAACAATTAACTGTCACTACAATTTAAACCTTTCTGGAAACTAGGCTCGAAGATATTACAGTTAGCATTCCACCTCTTCTCAAAGCCCTCACTGACATCTAAAAAAGTCCAGTAAGGCTGTAGACAAAGGCAATATGTTAGTATCTACGCACTTACTGTCGGATAGTAAGCTCAGCTCGAAGATGGAGAATCCCATTAATGAAGTATACACTATCTTCAGCCATAAAAGCAGTCCAAGGGATGCCAAACAGGTTCCTGTAGCCAACAGCCTTGCCACCAGTGAATGTGTAGTTCCCCTTATACTTGCTCACATATTCCTCGGTTGGCTTTGTCCGAGCTGCAAACTCATAATCCACTGCAAACGACACTGACCCCTTCTCTTGCATGCCTAAAAACAACCCAAAGCAATGGAATGAACTCTGTTGATCCATGTTACAATGAGCTGATACGAAAAAACCTTGTCCACCCAAATGGAAAGCCTGAGAGTAAACTCTACCAGCAGGAAAGAGACTATTGCACTCTTCCCGTTTTATATCTAGGTAAACAATACACTGCTGACGAGGCAGTTCAAACTCGACAATTTTAACTGGTCTATACTTGTAAGCACGCTCCACAAAACGATGGTGTGAGGCACTGCCCTCCTCAGCAGCAAGAGAACGCTGCCGGTATGGTGCTTCAGCTTTGAAAAATAGAGCCTCCAGGACAACCTTGGAAGATAGTTCAGGATCAAAGTCATTGCAAGTTAGAACTTTCTTCAGCTTCCTGCATGTCATGTACGGAAAACGAATGAGGCGACAAAGACGTGAGCCCAATATTTCACGTCGTTCCACCAAGTTTGAGTAATGGATGCGAGCCCACTTTAACACAAAGTCATATACAGCATCCTCTGAAGCAACCTGAAGATCGTCATTGGAGAGAACAGCCTCAATTCCTGCAAGAGGCAAGTTCAACACCTCTTCTTGGAACCTGGGAAGGATTTTAGGATAACATTTCAGATGACGAATTCTAGGCCGAAACAATCAAAAACCATATCTAAAGAGTGAACAAGTCTCTGATAAATAGGACAACTTGAAAACACTCTGAAATGTGATACAAGAAGCTCTTTACTAAAGGGAAGACTAGAGGTCCTTTTATTCACTAGTTAGTAATAAAACAAACAGCTAGTTTATAAAGCCTCAAAATTAGGCTATGTCAAATGAAGTGTTTAGGAAAAGCAAACTCAGTCTGAAATAGGGATGACGGAATGAAGTTAGTTCATGAAATCGGGATGACAGACTGAAGTGCTCGAGATGAAGAGGAAAACTGAAACTGATGACAAGCCTCTTGCGTTCGTTCACTTTCTATTTCCAAGCAACAGATTTAAGCTCCACTTTCAAAATCAATCAACGACAGTGAGTAATAAAAAAACTACTTCTTGGAAGAGCTCTCACTTGGTTATATCCTTGAAACGTGCAGCGAGAAACTGTTTTGCAGCATCAGTCAGTGGCAGAACTGCATCAGCCATTAAAACACCAGAAGGAAGATCCAAATAAAGCAAGGCTGATTCACAAGTCATGGGAAGATTCCTTAGTAAACGGCTGCAGTGTCTCATGCATGATGCAACCTCAAATTTGTCAGCAGCCATAAGCACGTCAAGCAAGGCAGTAGGCGTTATCGTAGATAAAGTATTGCTATACATAAAATTCAATAGGTCCATGAAGGCAGCTTCTTCTGTGAAAATGATAGAGAAAGGTGGAGGTCAAACGAAGAATATATGTTATATCTTATTAAAGAAACTGTGAAAGAATTTCTTCTTCAAGTATGCTTTAGAAAGCAAAACAAACGGCAGAGCTTGGAGCATGTTTATAACCCCCCAAACATATTGGTAGACAATAAATATCTCATAAGGATGCTTTTAGGAGTAGCCGACACGATTCTTGATTCTTGATCAGGTGTTCGATTCTTCTACATTTAGATTTTTTTGGATTCAACAAGATACACAAAATAACGGATACGTTAAGGCATACAGCAAACAAGCACACAGGTAAAAGCATGGTTTATCAGCCCCGTATGGTAACATGTTTTTAAGGTTTAGAATCGTGTTTGGAGTTCAAATGTCAAACCTAAATCATGTACACATTCGGGCAGCTCAAATGTGATTTTTCACATTCACATTGGAAACTATTTCCAAGTAGCTCTTTTAGAATGCGACAATTCTAGTGTAGCACTCACACTGCTTAACATAAAATAACCTTTGCCCATGATTTTAGATACTCCATAGGAGATAATATATTATTACTTAGTAATCACATTAACATTTTAGTTTCCAAACACTAACAAAGAACCATCTTTTTTTCTCGTTATCAATGAAAAATATTTTTCAATGTTATATGGAATTTTGTCCTTGTTGGGCGTTAAAAAAAACAGAGAAGGGCCAAAATTACCCCTAAACTATGAAAATGGAGCAATTATGCCCTCCGTTTGCTCTTGGGCACAAAAATACCCTCACCGTTAGTCAAGTACAGCATATATGTCCCTCTCCACTAACAGACTCCACATCAGCTATAAATTCACTTTAAAAAAGATTTTTTTTACTGAGTTGGAGCTCCGCATCAGATTTGGTTTTTCTTTCATCCAAGAAAATTAATGATATCTAAATTACCCATGTCTTTTCCCATTTTCCACAATCAACGGATTAAAAATGCCTTAATCAACAAATCCTATCAAAGACCTATTGTATAATCAATTATGCTCCTCATTTTTCTCATTTTTGCTTTGTTTCACCATTAACTCATCAAACTTCCATAAACACTGTCGAAATAGTCATTCCAGAGTTCAACTTCATTGTATTATGCATGTACCACCTGGAGAGATTAACATAGAAAAAGAGAGATTTATTGGTGTTAGAGACTTAATTCGATTCTTTTTTACATTTAATTTATTTTATCCTTCTGCAATTCTCTCCATTTTTTTGTTGTCGTTCTTCACAATCCTTAATTTTCAAGCCTCTATCTCATCTCTCTTCCCGTTTTGAAACCGTTTGCAGAGATTCAGACCTGGACTTGGTTTTTTCTATACAGTTTCTTTCGGTTTTCCTATACAGATTTCTTAAAGAAGAAAAAAAAAATATATCAAGAAAAAATGGACTACTCAAGGAGTTTCCGATGAAGTCCGATGGGGCTCGCAGGTTGGGTTTTCGGGATAAAAGTCTGCTACATAAGGGGTGGTGATGATTGATGATGAACTGCGAAAAGTGGAGAGGGAGGTGGCGGCCAGATATTCTTGATATTTGAATCATTTTTCTTTAGTTTCTAACTTAGTTATGTTATATATCTAACTTATATGTCAAAAGTTTTTGTCCTAAACTATAAATCTGATCAAATACCATCTGAAAAATGGGAAGAGAGGGAGAATAAGAATCTCATTTATCAAACTCTATTTAAGAATTCACAGGTGTTCAAATCTATTTTGTCCCCCAGTTTTCAGACAACCACTTATTAATCTAATGGTTAAATAGCTCAAAAACTCAATATTCATTTAGTGATTGATATGTGTTGCTCTCTAATTGAACATCCCAATTATTGAAAACTTTTTTAAACAGAAAATAAGTACTGATTATAAGCATCCCGAGCTGATTCATTCCAAGTTTCAAACCCGAACAGTAGTCCGAACACCTATAGGAAAATCAAGTTATGTGTACGGTATAAGGGGGAAGTGGGGCGCCCATGTAAGTAGGAGCACAGCGCATGATGCTTTTTATTCCTTTTCTTTGTTGAATTTGGTTTTTTGGCGGGGGAGGGGGGATTGGGGGGGGGGCGTAAGTAACATAGAGCACAATATAGCATAGACTACAAGTAATTCCAGTAACTTTTAGTCTAACCAGATGGAAAAAGAGCTAGATAACAGACACATTTGATGCTCAGAGAATACAACTGTATCCAGATTCTGACATGGGACATTATCTGGTTAATATTATTACCCTATGAGGACGGTTCATTCTAAGGGAAAGGACAATACCATGAAATGAGAACACTAGAGACTACAATTAAAAATGTTATTACTAACCCGAGGCATGGATTTGTACAGTAACATGCCGCTGCTCCGACTCTCTCATGCCGTTGGAGAACATCTAGAAGAAAACAAAAAGATGTCAAAAGAAAGAGCAAATGAAAGTTCCTGACTAAGATATAACAAAGCATTAAAGACTTCTAACCTTATAAAAGAATGGACTCTTTGCGGCCAAAATAGGAGAACTGATGTATATAGTTCTAACTTGACGCCCAGTTGAAGAGTCCATGTTTGTGGACGAATCAGTGCTCTTAGGAGCTTCACCATCCCCTGTAAATTCCGTAAAATGCTTCAAAAACCCCAAAAATAAAAGGAAAAAAGAAAGAGAAAAAGACCAATAATAATAACAACAAATCCAGTGTAATCCTATAAGTGGGGTCTGGGGAGGGTAAAGTGTACGTGGACCTTACCCCTAGGTTGTTTTCGATAGACCCTCGACACAAGGACAAAAGGGGAAACAGAAAAAGACCACGCAATGATAAAGAGCTTAATGTTTCACATGCTATTACACTGTAACAAATTCAGGTTTCAGATTATGCACACAAAGGATACATCCATATTCTCCTAAAAGAGTGACAGCCATGCTATGATATCTCTTAGGGGTCGTTTGGTAGGATGCATTTGAGAAAATAATGCATGCATTAACTTTTGGTATTACTAATCCCTTGTTTGGTACACTTTTTCAACCTATGTATTACTAATGCAAGTATTAGTTATACAACCTATTTGGTATTATCCTATGTATAACTAAACACATGCATTAGCATGGTTAAAGACAAAATTGTCTTTAAAGTCCCTTAAAGCTAAAGAATATGGAGGGCATCTTTGTAAACAACTAATTTTCTTAACAATTATGCAATGCATTTTAATTTTTAATACACCACACCAAACAATGGAAGTGGATAAGAAATAATCTTTGCATAATTAATGCTTGCATTACTAACCCATGCATTACTAATACACCTTATTCAACACTATTCTTATACACACTACCAAACGACCTATTAAATTCTTGTTAATATCAGGATCTAATGTTAAAACAGTTAGAATCCTTGAAATAGCAGCACAATGATGGAAACAAGATAGTTTGATCCATAGTGGGAAAGTGCACGGGTACCAGGGTGATCTGTGGTCATCTCAGTGCCGGATGGAGATTCCTCAACCATTGCAACAGCTTCCTCATCTTGATTCTCATAAGCAAGACCATCTTCTGTGTCCAGCATATTACAATTCAACACCTCCTCCTCACGTTGCGTGAGCACATCCGCATCTGAAAGGTTTATGAGGTGAGAATCCATTAGACTGGAGAAAGTAATTAATAAGCACAAATTATGCCAAAACATAAAAATACTGGAAGTTTTCGGATAGGCGACAAAACAAGAAATGTTTCAAGAATGGGGACAAACTCAAGTGCATGCAGCGGCAGCTGGCAAATTTAAGTATGATTTAGAACAGCCGAAAATCTTAAGTTTGTGGTTAGACAGAGAATTAAAGTATTTGCCAAACTTGTAAGAAAGACACTTTCAGCGACAAATGACGAGGATTACAAGATCATTAGTTTTTTTTTTCTTTTTTTTTGTTAGCAAACAAGATCATTGGTATTTAGTGCTCAAGCAAGCATATTTGCGAAGGATTTAAGTTATGCACACTATCATTGTATTAAAATGTTTACACTACCGGTAAATTTAACATGTGATAGCAGGTTAGTTAGGAATGTTTTTACGAGTTTGGGTATATTCTCTCTCCTCTCTCCTCTCTCCTCTCTCATCCTTTCTTCTCCAACGGGCATCTTCCCCTCCCTCTCTCCCCTCTCCCCTCTCTCCC
>MU749915.1:7386-64064 GCA_026770625.1 Nicotiana glauca | reverse complement strand
AGCTCTAGAGCTGAAGTTTCTATGTTGTAACTAGAAAACTTCAGCTCTAGAGCTGAAGTTTTTGTTTAGTAGCCCCAAAACTTCAGCTCTTCAAGTTATAAAATAAAAAACTTCAGCTCTAGAGCTGAAGTTTTTGTTTAGTAACCCGAAAACTTCAGCTCTAGTTATAAAATAAAAACTTCAGTTCTAGAGCTGAAGTTTTTGTTTAGTAACCCGGAAACTTCAGCTCTCTAGAGCTAAAGATTTTCAGTTATAAAGGAAAGCTGAAGTTTTTCAAAAAGTGGGTACGGATGCAAACGAAAAGACAAAGCGGCTACAGGTTAAAGAGGGGCGCCCAAAAAGGGCGCCCCGTGCAATTTTTACTGAGAAACCCGCCACCCACAACTAATACCCAAGTTAGGAGTGACAAACGGGCTGGGCGGATCGGATATGGCTCGGGTCGAAAACGGTGATGCAAAAAAATGGATCAGTTATCCGGCCCGACCCATATTTAATAAAAAGTTGGTTACCTATATTATCCATGACTTCTTGTATATGATCACTTTTGGGAGAATTCTTAGTCTCCCTAACTTGATGAACCCCGAATTTGAGGTTTTATAAATGTAAAAGTTAGACCCATTGGTTATCCATTGATTACTCACTGGTTATCTATTTTCTAAATGGATAATATGGTTCTTATCCATATTTTATCCGTTTTAAAAAAAATTATTATCCAACCCATTTTTAGCGAATAATATAGGTGGTTAATTGTTTTCTTTTAACCATTTTACCACACATACCCAAAGCTGAGCTTCTTGCACTATTACAGGGACTGCAAATTGCATAACAAAGAGGTGTAACACCATTGAAAATCAGCATAGCAGGTCATTAATCCAAAGATTGAGAGGCACAATGGTGAAATACAACTACATGGAGAAGAACGGGGTAGCTGACCTACTGGCAAAAGGAGCAAAGAAAGATCTTTTTGGAAGAACAACAATATTGGCAGTTCATCCGTTTGCAAATAAAGCTTTTTGTGCAGATATTCTAGGAATAGTGTTTCCAAGAAACATTTTGGAATGTAATACTAATACTGTGTATCAAACGGGTGTACTTTATACCCCGTGAAGATGATGTGTGTGTATATATATATATATGTATATTAAATACTGGATCAATATTGTATTTTAATTGAATTTAACAGTACTCTAATAATTGATTCATGGGAATTTTTCGTTCTAACTTTTTCATAGTCCGCATTAATGCTATTTAAGGAATATGATAAATTTAGATGCATTTTAGTGAACAGCTGCATTTTGTTCATTATAATAATAACGAAAAAGGTCCAATTTTATCCCTAAATTATGGTATATGACTCACTTTTGTCCTCCGTTAGTAAATTGGGCCAAAAATATTCTCTCCGTTAGTAAAGTGGGCCAAAAATGTCCCTCAACTTAACACAATAGGCCAAAAATGTCTCTCAACTTAACAGCCCTCCACACAAGCCATTTTAATCCTACATGGCATCCACGTGGCTGTGACATGACAGCCACATAAGCGGGCAGCCCTCTAAACCCGCTCCGACCCATTTCCAAACAAAAAGCTGTTGTAGCATTAAATTGTTCAAAACTTCCAGTTTTGCAAAAAAAAAAAAACTACTGTAATATTACACAAAAAATCGCTCTAAATAAAACACTGTCCAAACTGTCCAGTTTTTATAAAAAAAAATAAAATGCAATAACATTAATTGTCCAAAGTTGTCTAGTTTTGCAAAAAAAAAAATGTTGTAAATAAAACACTTTTCAAACTATCCAGATTTAAAAAAAAAAACTGCAATAACATTACACTGTCCAATTGTGCAAAAAAAAAATTGTTAACAAAACACTGTCCAAAATGTCTAGTTTTTCAACAAAAAAAACTGCAGTAACATTACACTGCCAAAAAAAACTGTTGTAAACAAAACACTGTCCAAACTGTCCAGATTTTCAAAAAAAAAACTGTAAGGAAGATCAATGAGCTCCCAGATTTGCAACTACATACAATAACCAAGATTCCTAGATTTGTGAGTTAAAATTGTTTGAAAATGGGTCGGAGCGGGTTTAGAGGGCTGCCCGCTTATGGCTGCCATGTCACAGCCACGTGGATGCCATGTAGGATTAAAATGGCTTGTGTGGAGGACTGTTAAGTTGAGGGACATTTTTGGCTTATTGTGTTAAGTTGAGGGGCATTTTTGGTCCACTTTACTAACGGCGAGGATATTTTTGGCCCAATTTACTAACGAAGAACAAAAGTGAGTCATATACCATAATTTAGTGATAAAATTGGACCTTTTCAGTAATAATAAAATCACAAAATTATTTTTTGTCACACCAAGGTAATCAAACTTTTTCATTATTACAGTAAAGTCAATATTTTACTGGTCACTATAACGACAAAACTTACCTATCAAAGTAGCTTTACAATTATGTTGGGTAAAGTTTAATGATTTTATTGTTATAATGTGCAAACGTCAGTTAGTTTCTGTTATAAAAAATAGGTAAAAATAGCATCAGTTTTCGGATTGATCAATAAAAAATAGTCAGCGTTTACCAAGTCAATAAAAAATAGCCACCGTTTTGCTGCAATAAAGATCAGTCCAGCATAATATACTGGAGTTCGGTGCACTTGTGTATGAATTCCAGCATATTATGCTGGACCGGTATACTTTGCTGGCTCCAGTATAATATACTGGAGACTGGAGCACTGTTGCTCCAAACTCCGATATATTATACTGGACCAATATACTTGCTGGAACTCCAGTATATTAAGCTGGAGTTCTAGTGTACTTATGCTAGAACTCCATCATATTATGCTGGAGTTCCAACATACTATCCTGGAACTCCATCATATTATGCTGGAGTTTAAGTATACTTATGCTGGAACTCCAGCATAATATACTGAAGTATTTTCCGGGTTTTGAATAATGTTTTCGCTCAAATTTATCTTTACATAAAAAGTGGCTAAATTTCGATTACTTTTGAAATTGGACTATTTTTAAACGACCAGTTGTAAATCCGATTATTTTTAAATTTCTCCCAAAAAATAGTCGTGTAACTTTACTACTACAACGGATAAATTTCAATGATTATACCTGAAATTAACTCTTTACTAGAACTACTAAAAAGTGAATAGAATAAATAATGAAAAGATTTTAAAATGAATTCTGTTTAAAATAATCCAAAACTCAAGGAAGAGAATACATGTCTATTGATCAAAGTCTGGAGATTTTAAATTGCATGGGATCCTTAGCATTGATACATTATTTATTTTTTATTTTTTTATCATGAGGTAGTTCGTAAATTTTACTGAATCAAGTGATTGAACAATCGAGAGCAATTTACTTGCGATCCTTGATTGAAATTTATAAGGAGCATCTAATAAATTCACTTTTTCCATTGACCTCACCAAATGATCGAATACTTTAACTATTAAAATATAAAGAAAAATCTCTAATATTAGTAAAATAAGCTAGTCAATTTCAGGTCGTAAAAAGGCGAACTTCTTTCCATCAACAATTTAGAAGTCTTTTGTGCGGTCTAAGGATACCAGCGTTTTGGGACTTTTTCATACTTCTAGTCTAACTTAACTTGAAAAAACTTATTTCGTGGTCACCGCCTCACCGGTAATAACCTTTGGTAACAACTTTTCTATTATTATTTTTTTGATAATTGTAGTGTCCGGACCAGTCTGCGCACACCTCGATTAGTTCCACGAGATACCTGCCATCTACCACCAGCAACAAGTACTAAATAACTCTAACCACTAAGGCTTAAATAGATGTGAAAAAAGCACCTACTTATTTTTTGACCACTAGGCCACACCCTTCGTGCTGAAACTTGAGCAATTCTATAGATAATAAATTTGTTTCAATTGGTCAATAGAACTGTGTTTAAAAACTTTCATAAGATACAAAAATGTAGCTCAGTCTAGTCTGAAGAAAAGTGAGACTGAAAACTACAGTAAAAAGAATAGAATGTCACCAGTTTCCTATTTGGCGTGGTATATGCATGATATGTCACCTCACCTAAAACACTAAAACCAAAATATGACTACTTTCAAGTTTCAAGGGATAAAAGTTCACATTTTGAATTTTGCAAAGTATATATCGTATAAAATGACCAAAGGAACACTAAGTCTAATGAATAGGACACTGAAATGTTGATTCATTTTTCAACTGGGAACAGGGTGCAGGGAAAATACTGCAGCTAGAACCAGAGATATATTCACAGTTCCACTTCATAGTTGGGGCTAGCCCAAATATACTGATGTTTTCCATGTGTATGTCCAAAAATGGTGCTTCCTCAATGCCCTCTAGCAAGGGTGGTCTCTTTGATTCCAGACTGACCACGTTACTGATACGAATACCTCTTACTCTAGGTACTGCTTTCGGATCCCATCTCTCGTCGGGGTGGTCATTTGCTCCCCTGCTAAACCTAATCGGCACTTTCACTCGTTCCATTTTCATGTTATTTATTGTAATGTTGGTAATGTATCCGCCTCTTCCTCTATCAGTTTTAATTCGCACGCCAGCTGCTGAATCTCTAACATATAAGTCTTCTATGATGACATTAGAAACACCTCCAGACATCTCACTGCCAATACCAACTCCTGAACATGTTGGAGTTGTGCCTGTCACTCTCCTTACAATGATGTTTGAGCTTGGACGAGCCATTTTCATGCCGTACTGGTCCCATCCACTTTTCACTGCCACAAGGTCATCACCACTTTCGATGTAACAATCTTCGACGCACACATTCACGCTGGAGTCTGCTAACAAAACAATTATGTGAATAAAATAAAAAGTTGTTAATACTCTTAACCATACAATCTAGTTTGACATAAGTAATAAAGTAGAGTGGACACCTATGCATGCCTGAGATACAGTGGCGGAGCCACATGTAATCAAGGGGTGTCTGACACCCCTTTATATTAAAATTATAGGAGATAAACTACAATATAGAATTTCAAGATAATTATTCTTTCTCCTAGTGGAAACTTTCAGGTATTACATATAGAGGATATTTTTCTGAGCCGAGGGTATATTGGAAACAACCTCTCTACCTTCACTCAGTAAGAGTAAGGTCTGCGTATACACTACCCTCCCCAGATCCTACCTGTGGGAATATACTGGGTTTGTTGTTGTTGTTGTACATACAGAGGATATACCTGGGTCTATGCCATCTGTGTTAGGGGCATTCCAAGGAGCCAAAATAGTCATGTTTCTGATAACAATATTCCTGAAGCAAATGCAATGTCAAGTGTCACTTTACCAGCTAATATGGGATAATTTGGTGAATAAAAGTAGTTATCGTGAGGAAAGCTAAAGAAAGGAGGAGAGAACATGTTTATTCAGCAAAGTTTTATTATTGTACTCCACATCTTTAAAGATTCTTTCTTGCCCTCAACATTCAAGACTAGTAGGAAAGACTACTTTGGCAACACTGGATCCTTTAAATATACTGGTTAATTATAGACGTCTAGTTATTTGATTGATTAACTGAATCGTAATATCAACTTTTCAGAAAATATTATGCAGCAACAAATAGCAATTCCAAGTAAAACTAATTACTTCTCCATTCATTAGCTGCCTAATGACCGAGAACCAAACAAGTAGAGGCAAACAGTGTCATAAAAAATTGATAGAGCAATTATCAAGAGAGCAGGGACCTGCAATAGACAGGATGAATTGTCCAAAACGGGGAGTTGAGGAATGTAAGATTATGGATCAGGATGTTCTGGGAGTTAATCAGCTCAACGAGATGGCCTCTGGTGTGGACCAGTGTTCTATTCCACCAAAGCTCCCACCACATCTTTCCCTGGCCATCTACAGTCCCATTTTCCCCTGAAATTAAGCTGAAAAATTTGAAGAGGCAGACAGAGAAGCAGTCACACTAGAAATTCATTATTATTAGTATTTGAAAGAAAATGGGGGAATTGGGGGGAAAAATTATCATCGAGATGAACTTACCAAAAGGAAAAGAAAGGAATGATCACAGAGATAAATATAACCACAAGGCATATAATATTGCAGACTCATCAGACTCCACATTTTAAGTAGACTAAATAGAACGCTTACTTCTAAAACTATATACTATGAGCATGCTCACATATTATGATACAGGTGTAGCGGTCAAAAAGTTTAGCTACCATTTTTTATGAGGCAATAGTTCTTAATATTCAATTTATATTCTTAGTAGTAGAAAGGTCATTGTTTGCAAGTGTGTATACAAAGCCCTCATATGCAAGAAATGTTTGAAAGCAAACCTTCTCTAGTGAAATTCTAAAAGTGACAAATAGAGTAATTCCTGAATCTGGATTATCCCCTAAACAAATCTTTTGACAAATATTTTAGACATTTAAATGCAATGATTAAGATGGAGTACTCTTGTAGCCTTTGTGTCGGATCTTTAACATGTGCACTTATCCAGCAAAGGACCTTCAGCATTTATTGACGCATATGTTGCATTGTTTATCGGCAAATCTGAGTATATATATTCTTCAATGACAATACTCAATCCTTAAAAGTGTGGTCAAAGTAATTTCCAACTTTTGAAGTCGCATGTCAGCAGCTCTAACACAGGGAGGGAGGAGAGGATGAAAAGGGGAGAGTGTGTGTCTTTGTGTATGTGTAGCTCTGTGTGTGTGTCAGCATATGGGAGAAAGAGACAGAGAGAGAGATCCAAGTTGAAAACGTGGATAATAATCATCTTGGCGTCTATTTTCCTTAGTCGTCCACCATTCCATTCTACTCCTTTGTGTTCTCGTTTACTAATTCTGAGTATCTGCTTCAACACTAAATCCTCAATTAACATAGTCTATTAAATAATTACATGTTAGAATAGCAGCTCTAATGTAACAACCCAGTAGGAACTACAGTTAGGTTCTACATTGTGCCACCATCACATGCCTAAAAACCAAAATGCAACAAATCTTATCAATCCAACCTATTAGATCTTACAGACATCATATTCAAGGAATTTCAACATTAGAATATAATTCCACCTTTTGTTATGGTCCCTCCTAACACAGAGGCAGAACCAGGATTTGAAGCTTATGAGTTCGGAATTCTAGGTCTTTTTAAGTTATTGGGTTCCAAATTAATTATTTGTATATATTCAATGGATTTCTTAAGATAAATATAGGGTTTGGACCAAAGTTACTAGATTCAGCCGAACCCATAACCCAAAGGCTAGCTCCGCTCCTGTCCTAACATGTTTAGTTTAGCACACCATTGACCAAACAGACCTTCCTATAGATGTGTATGTAGCCTATAGTGTCGTCCGAAAGAAAATTAAGGCTAAGCATTTCCAGCTGCCAAATGAATACTTCAAATCTAGTACCTAGTAGATATTTCAATTAAAGGACATCAGTAAACTAAGCAAGCAACAGCTCATCCTCACTGCAGATTTTTACTTTTTGTTTTTCTGTCAATAAAGACAAGCACTAAAATCTTTCTAAAAGGCTCGAAAACAAACAGTTAGCATATTAATGCTGTGCTTTTAATCAATACATATTTTGTCATTATGATATCCTTTATAAGTAGTAAGTGCAACTACAAAGTTGTCACTTACTTGGCAAGAACAATAATGACTTCTGACCATATGGGGTAAGAAATTACCTGTAATTACAACATTGGTGAGACCATTTCCATGAATGAGGCTAATATGTCTCGCTCCCATTCTTTCTCTCCCTCTTCCATATGAAGGCAGAGCATTGATTAATGGCCATTCCTTTGGATCCTTTTAACAAAGAGAAAAGAAATTCAGAATTTTGTGATATGAAATTATACAAGAATAGCACAGTAACTTTCACCTTCCCAAAGAAATAAAAGAGCAGTAAAAATAAACAAGTGTTTGGACTGGAATGCCATGTGAGACAAAGTAAGACCTTGGACCCTAAAAAAAAAACAAAGGAAGGACTGCCCTTAGCCATCAGGGGATAAAATAATACGACTTCTTGGTATAGTAACTGGATCTAGAGCAGCACTTGCGGATCAGATCCAAAAACAACAAACTCAGTGTAGTAGTTCCACAAGCGGGGTCTGGGGAGGGTAGTATGTACGCAGACCCTACCCCTATCTTTAACAAGGCAGAGAGGCTGTTCCCGGTAGACCCTCGGCTCAAGAAAGATAAAAGGAAGGGGCAATGACAAGCAAACCAATCGGAAAATCAAGCGATAAACATCTATTTAATTGATTCAAATCTGGCCAGCTAATTTCTTTGTTAATCCCAATATTATTTGCTCTATAAAGAATCCAACCCCTTCTTCTGCAGCCTTAAGGTAATAGTTACATCTTTATGCCATAAAGTTATTTTCTTCCCTGTATGTTCTTTGTCATTTTTCTCACCCCATTATAGTACTGAAATTCACCATCTTTTATCCCAATAAATTTAAAGAAAGTAGGAACAAAAAAAAACAAAGAATACAGGGAATATCCCTCCAACCAATTTCTGGCTGCGGATAGCAGAAAACACCAAGATTCCTCTTTCCCACCCCAAAAGATAGTTAAAAGTCCACCATCAAGTAGTGGAGTAATATTCTCTACGATATGATTTATATAATAGGAGTAGTGATAGATGAGTAAACTGAAGATATACTGAACATATAAAAAGTAAAACTTTGAGCTATTTATTAGAGCACATCACAACATGGATGCACAGATTAAAGACAGATACCTCCCTCTGTCCCACAAACACTATTACCATTTGGGAAGTAAAACAGGTTTTTTTCTTTGATTAGCATTTTCTCAAACTCTTTTCAAATATTTCGAATCATTATATGAGTAAATTCAAATATGTAAATTTTAATCTAAATTTTCTTTTTAAAGTACTCTGGAGTTTTGATCCTGGCACTCCGTAGTGAATGGGAAAAAATAAAGAGAAGATTGAGGAATATTAAAAGAGATTAGTAGAAGTAGAAGAATGACCTGAGAGCCCAAGATGACAGCGCCTTGCTCGAGGAAGAGGGTGAAATTGCTAGTGAGATTGAAACTTCCCGTAAGCCACCTGCCTTTTGGAACAACCAGCTGGGACCCACCACTGTCCGTGAAACGCGCCATAAATTCCATGGCCCGTCGAAACGCCTTCGTGTTTGAGGTTTTTCCATCCCCTATCCCGCCGAAATCCCTGATCGACATCACTACTTTCCTTGCTGGCACCTGCTTGAAGAAGTCAGAGCAGCTGCTGCTAATCTGAGGGCCAGGCCGAGAGCCCGAGATTAATCCAAAATCCAAGGGGATCAGCAAGCTGATTGAATATTCCCTGTTGATCTGTAGGAGGCTAATTAGAGCGATGACTGTGAATAGAAGCAGCACAGATGCCCATGAAGGCCTTCTTAAGTTTCCCTTGATTCTGTTGATCAATATCTGGTTTTGTCCTTCCATACTTTCTCTGCATGTAGACATAATCTATGTCTACATGCAGAGAAAAAGAGAAGAAGACTCTCCTATCACAAACAGAGAGACAGATTCCTACTGGGTTTCTTTGATTTGAGTCAACAAACTGGGCTATTCATTCATGCATGAAAAAGAGAATAAAGGGTTCGAGGGTGGTTGGGGTTTTTTCTTTGTCTTATTGATGAAATTTTAGAGTATAGTTTGGAGGATGGTGGCATTTCGCCCAAAGTACGTAATACTATGTTCCCCTGCTTATCTCACAAAATTTTCAAGTACATGAAAAAAAAAAAAAAAGAAACACTAACAAAAATTTCTTCAATCACCACTTATCTAAATAATAGTCAAAGCAATTGGTCACGAATTCCTAAATTATTTATTGAATTGTTGCCTTCAATTCCAGTGCTATCTTCCTCACACTTTTGAATGAGATACGTAGCAAGAATGAGAGATCAATTCCACTATTCACATCCTGAACAGAAATTCAAAAGCAAAGGGTAAACTACTGATAATGTACCACAGATACTAATTAAGACAGAAAGAAAAAGCACCCGAAAATCACCACGAAAGTCACCATGAGAGCTCTAGATAATTATAATAATAAAGAACAGGAAGCAATGCATACTTAAATTTATCACATGATGAAAAAAGATCCAAATAAAACACGAAATTCTCACAAATATTAAAAAAGGAACGACAAATGCTTACACCTGCAACTACTCTTCAACAACTTGATTCCAGAAGATCATTACGAAAATGTATGAAAATCTCAAACGGCACACAAAACTCCCGACTCTGTATGATGGATGCTTCCTCTATCAATTCATATGCATTTCAATATCGACTCCTTAACATAAATTTTAGTCTAAGAAATACCTTAAATGTAACAAATAAAGATGCAGCAACTGGAACTCAGAAAAGATGTCTCATAGGAAGTTGTATCTTTGATATAAGTACACTTTCAATGAAGTTTACTTCATGTAACTCACAAAAGGTGCAAATAACAGTGCAACCGTTGTTTACCTTCGAGCGGCAATAATATTTTATCGGGTCATAAAGCACAACCTTTTCTCATCAGAAGAGGAAATTTAATGTTTGCTCACGTATTAACTCGCTACCATACTATAAAACACAATCATAAATTAGAAATTTCAACAAATTCACCTTGCAAACCAACAAAGATTGCTCATGTCTTAGCACGTTAAATTATAAAACATAAACCTAAAGTAGAAATTTGAATGAACGCACCTCTACAAATCTACAAACACGATATCACTGGTTTTTCCTTTTGTTTGGTGTAAAGCAAGGCTTCCTACAGTCTAATATCTTGTCTAGCTCATTAAATACAACCTATACAAATGAAAGTGTAGCAAGATATGAAATAAAAGCAAAACATCAAAGCAAGAGAATTTCAATTGGGCACGATAAGGATACCAATTAAGTGCCATCTTTTTTAAGTGGATAAATTACCAATTAGACATCATAAAAAGGATGAAAATATAGATAAGAGATGACACGACAGACTCTCCATAAGTTCATTTGCATAGTCCTTTTTTTTGGTAAAAGAGAATCTTATAAAAGATGGTTACCAAGGAAGTGCATGATCAAGAAACATCCTGGTAAGCAAAAAGTTAAAAGGATCTACAGATAGAGAGAAGTAACCACATCAATCAGTAAACATAAAATAGCCGAATATTCATAAGATCTTTGGACCCTGCTGTACATGGACGACTTTTTATCCAAGAAAAAGGACTCATCTAAAACTGCCAAAAAATTTCAACCGGCAGGCCAAGATTTTCTAAAACATGCTTTCCCTAAATTAACTGTCCATTCACATTCTAAGTGACGAAACAAACACAAATATAAGAACTCCACAATAACTCATAGGCTCTCTAAAAAATATTAACAGTCTTGATCCCGTCACGACTTGCCTCAAAACTGCCAATCGGTCCTAATTGCTTTGGATCTCTTCATTTTGGAGAAAAGAATCAAAATAAGTGGAGTTGTATTTAAACGCTCTTGGACTAAAGCAACAAAGAAAAATTATTTTTTCTGGAATTCAACTTTCAAAGCCCTTTTTCCTGTATTAAAAAAGAAAGGTATAGTTTTGACTTTGAAAAAGAATAACCATAGTACAATTCATGTTCTTAACAGCACTCTTGACTCCTATCACCGGGGGCGCGCAAGCATGATTTTTCGTAAGCCGTGTCAATATTTATAGAAGAGCAGAGAATAAATAATATTAATTGCTCCCTCCGTCTCAAATTATCTGCTGTGATTTCTAAAAATAGTTGTCTCAAAGTATTTGTCATTTTAAAAGTTCAAGACTAAATTAATTATTTTTTACCTATTCTTCCCTTAATATTAATTGTTCTTGAAGACTACAAATACCTCAATTATGAGTAAATACTAAATGAAAAGATATTATATCTTAAGAGATAAATAAGGTAAACAGTCAAAAACCGCTCCTATTTAATATTTTCTTAAGGAGCGTGTAAAAAAGAAATACGACAGATAATTTGCGATGGAGGGAGTATCACATTTCCTAACAAGAAATAGCCTTATCCATTGGTTTTAAGTTAGAAGAGGCCGTGAGTTCAATTCTACCTATATACAATTTTTGACAATACAGGCTCTCTCAAATATTTGCCAAAAAAATGATCTAGTTGAGGTTCGAACCTCTTAAGAGCAAAATTAGGAACTTAACCAGTGTGCCAAGCAACAGTATATGTCAAGTGGTGTCATTTCCTTTATCTTATTATTTCCATACCATATTACTATATACATCTCGTATAACTTTCCGACGAAGCGGTGTCAGTGACACTACTTCGTTCCACGTGCGTCCACCGCTACTTATCACGCATTCATTACAAAATATTGTCAGAGGCAGAGGCAGAATTTCAACTTTATGAGTTCTGAATTTTAGAAGACGACTTCAAGTGCTAATAACTGGGTTCTAAATTTTATATTTGTACATATTTAATAAATTTCTTAATACAAAGTGTACCGTTTGAGCAAAAGCTAACGGGTTTCGTCGAACCATAGCCGGCTTCTAGCTCCACCCCGGTATGTTGTTACTCACAAAATAAACACAAATTCTAAAGAAGAAACAATTATAAAAACACAAAAGAGAATTGACTAAATTCAGTGATAAGAAAGCAGAAACAATGAGCAAATAATCTCCATTACCTGGAGATATCGCAGAAGAAAAACCTGAACTTGGAGCAGAGCAACAACTGAAGACAAAAAAACGAAGAATCAAATTGAATTATAATCCAAAAAATATGGAGAATGTTATACTAAAAATTAACACCAACAATAATAATCCCAATTATATAATAAAGAGAAATTTACCGCTTTTGAAGATCGTTCTAGTTATTAAAACAAAAAATCAAAAGAGAAGAAAAGAAAGAATTTTTTTTGCAACTAATGGATGTCCGCCTTGCCCAGATTACTGATGACCTGATTTAGGATCCGAAAATGACGGAGAAAATTAGTGAAAGAAGATGAAGAAAGGAAGACAACTTTAGAGTTTTCTTTTGACACGACACATAAACGTCTTTTGTGATTTGTTTGACTGAACCAAACGACCCCTTTAAAGTGACATTTGAGTTTTATTTTTGTTTTGTATAACTGAATTGATGAATTAATAATTTTAATTTTAAGATGCCAACAAAAATAAGGAAATAAATAAATAGTCATTCTAGTATCGGAGATTATATATTTGTCGTTACTCCGCGCTTCCTATGGCTGTTCTTTTACCAATAGAT
This sequence comes from Nicotiana glauca, assembly GCA_026770625.1. Lineage (NCBI taxonomy): Eukaryota > Viridiplantae > Streptophyta > Magnoliopsida > Solanales > Solanaceae > Nicotiana > Nicotiana glauca. Next base: position 50,885 of record MU749915.1, on the reverse strand, counting down.
TTTCTTTGTGATATGAAATAGTATATTATAGCGTAGTGATATTGAAAATATTATTCAAACGATAATATTTGGGCCGCGTTTGTCCATAATTTTTTTTTTCTGGATATGTATTTATTCATGAAATTTTGCAACTTTTTGAATATTTTTCGAAAATGATTTTTTTAAAAAAAATTCAAAAAAACTCTTTTTCGTACTCATAAAATTGCAATATTTTTTCAAATAAAATGCATGTTCAAACATAATTTTAAATTTTAAATACTATTTTTCAACTTAACTCCAACTATTATTTTTTTTCAAAATTTACAATTTTTATGTCCGAACGCCTACTTAGCATCATGAAGATGAAATTAACTATTTTCCTGTCATATAGTTTCGTATTCAATTTGCAATATTCTCATGCAAACAATCCCTCTAAGCCGCTCTACCTAGCGGTGAAAGCAAGTGTTTACCGTAAAAATGGTAATAACAATTAAATTTATAAACGAAATTCTAAAAATACGTGATCTACTCCCGAGCTAGTTTGGAAGGGTGATTAATGCTAAATATGGATTAAAACGGTAAAGATCAAGTTAGCCAAAAATGATAATCGAACAAGTAAGGGGGCGTTCCCTAGCTTAGAGCAAGCCAGTAGATACCTCGGGGCCAGGCCTCGAGCCTACCTCGGGCCTATCGAGGGTAGTCGGGAAAGGAATAACAGAAAGGTATATATATAAGCAAGGCTTTATACCGTCAATTTTGAGCTAAATAATGAAGAACAAACGAAGAACAATAAAATACTAGAGCGACCTCGGGGTTGAAGAACACTTGATAATTTAGAAGAAAGAGAGAGAGAGATATTATTGCTTGTAGGAAGTGGAGTAACATCAGTCCCTTACAAGTTGGATTGAGTCCCCTTTATATAGGCGAGGGGACTCGATAAAGTATGCATATATTATTTACAAGAGTAGAAAGATGGGACGGCCTATCGCTCGTCATATCAGTAGGTTACAGATAGACCGGCCCTGTCAGGTGTAGCCATGCGCTCCGTAGTCATCTTCTCTGACCCTAACCTCGAGCCCTGCTTCCTTTACTTCGGACCTCGATAAGCCCTGAGGTTGAGAACTCGATCGTGGTCTTCCATCCTCGGAGTCTCGAGGGAGGCTTTCGAAATTGTCTTGATAGCGAAAATCAAGTCTTCTGATTTTTACCGCGTGCAACAAGACTTTTATCAAGGGAATCAAAAAAATAAACAATGTAAACTCACGAAAAAATTAAGGGAATTCAACAATTAATATTTATACATAAAAAGAATTTTTAACTTTATGCACACATTGTAATTCTTCGGCAAAAGATCTCGGATCTGCTCCACCCATGGCTCTAGCTGCATTTGAAATGCCTATTTTTCATCGAGATTCTCATTGAATTCGATGATCTTGCGCCGGGGCGGATGCACATGGTAATAAGCGGCGGCGGTGTCCGATATTGCTTCGCCCGGAAAAAATATACTCCCTCCGTTTTAATTTATGTGAACCATTTGACTGGGCACGGAGTTTAAGAAAAGATAGAAGACTTTTGATCTTGTAGTGTAAAATGAGGCACCTTTATTTTGTGTGACTATAAATCATTGCATAAAGGTAAATTGTTTCCAAATAAGGAAATGGGTCATTCTTTTTGGCACGGACTAAAAAGGAAATATGTTCACGTAAATTGAAACGGAGGGAGTATTAAATATCTATACTAATATTCTACAAAAATAAAGTAATATATAATTAACGACACCGCTTTCTTGCAATGAAAGTTTATTGGTCCACTGGTCAAGAACATATTTTAGCTTGTAAAGGTCGTAGGTTAAAGGATGGACTTGGGTATTTTGTTTTTCGAACTAAGGAGAATTGAGCATATACTTCCTTTTGTAATAATATCTTTGTAATAATATTCAACCAAACTATTGGGCCAAGATTATTCAACTCATAATAAAATAATATTAAATATTATTTATATAAATACGATACTCAAAATCTGTGTACGCCCCTTATCTTGTGAAGAATTTCTTTCTCCACCTAACATAAAATGTACTGGAATTAATAGAGTATCACATGCTCGACAGATATACAATAGTTTGAGCACATTCGAGCTTTATTCTTATTGTCTAACTTTAAATATCACATGATATCACATGCCCATCCTGCAAACTTTCACTTGTCAATTACCATAATAGTATTTAATTTTTTAGTCTCTTCCTCACATTCATTAGTCGTCGTATAAACACCCCTAGCTTCAGCTTCCCTTCGGCAATGACTCGTCCGACAATTCTGTTAAGTATGTATTTTTGTGTTATATGTATCGATTTGGATTGTAATTTATAAGCTCTTTCTTTTCCCATTATAAAACCATTAAAACCCTTTTTTAGGATTTCCACTGCTTCAAATCAAAACAAACAAACGACAACTACGTACTGAAGAATATATGATAAAAAGCAACACTGGTCAAAGAGAAAGTGTGTTGGCAGATAAATTAATAGCCTGCTTGGCATTATTTTGATAAGTGCTTTTCAAAAATGTACTTTTGGTGAAAATAGATTTTTGTTTGGCTAATTAATTTGAAAAACACTTTTGAGCAGTAATTAATGTTTGGCCATGTTTTTGAAAATTTCTTCTAAATGTATTTTTCTCAAAAGTGCTTCTTAGAAAAGTGTTTTTGCAGCGAAGCTACATTTTTCTGCTTCTCCTCAAAATCACTTTTTTCCCTTCTAAAAGCTTGGCCAAACACCTCAATTTTTGGCCAAAAACACTTTTGGCACAAACAAAAAAAAAAACCTTGGCCAAACAGGCTATAAGTATTGGTTGAATTTAACTCCATACATTAATGGGGAACATAACTTTCATCCGCAACTTGAACCTTAGAACATGTTTGGAAAGTCACTAAGAAATTAGATTTGAATGTAATTAGGTAATTACACAATTTAACATATTTATCTGACCAAGTAATTACTTGGTCATCATCGAAATGGGTTTAATTGAAAGAGTGTAATTACCTCTTCAAATCTCAAGGGGGAGGTCAGAATTAGTGGTAATTATACTGTTTAATTACAAGGTAATGTAACTTTTCTAAACCTTTTTTATTTTTCTTTCTCAACAACAATAAACCTAATATAATCCCACAAGTGAGGTCTGAAAAGGATAGTGTGTACGCAGACCTTACCCCTACCTTGAAGGTAGAGAGGTCATTTTCGAAAGACCCCAACTCAAGAAAAGATGAAAAGAAGCTATAGCAACAAGAAGATATTAAGAAACAAGCGTAATGAACAACATATAGTTGTAGAGATTTACCAATAATAAAATTCAAGGTTTGTGAGCACGTGATTTTTGCCTCACATGAATTACTCCCACAAAATCAAAACAAAATATTTATTTTATTGTGTGCAATTTTGTGAATTTTCGTAAAATTTTCTGTCATTATTTGCATTTTTCCTTGCATGTTTAATTGTTAAATTAATTAAAAAAAATAGTACAAAAATATGTTGCATTTTTTTTTTTTTGCATTTAGGAATTAATTTTACAATTCTTGAGTTAAGTAATAAATTATTTATTTTTACAAAAATAAAAAAATCACAAAAAAATAACTTACTTTGCATTTAAGTGTTTAATGTCAAAATTGTATGATTTTTCTTTTAACTTGGTGTTTAATTGTTTGTGATAATTATTATTTAGAATTAATTAATATTTTTAGGATAATTTGGTCAAAGTTAAATTTAGGTTTGTATTTTTATTATTAGGAAGAAATTTGAAATAACAGAAAATTAATAAAAAGAGAAAGGAACTGAAATTGGGCCAAATTCACCTGGCCCAATTGATTTTCGCCTGAAACACACCCAAAATCGGCCCAGACCCGTCCCCAATCCAACCCGTACCTACACCCCACCAAACGACGTCGTTTGGTTCTATTTGATCCAAGCTATTGGATTAAATCGATCCAACGGTCGAAATATCGGCCCATAACCCGTTAAACCCGACCCACAAACCGTTCTAACACCCAACCGATCAAAACGACCCCGTTTCCTCTAAATGAATTGATCTGAACCGTTGATATCATCTGATCAAACGGCCCGGATTCAATCTCCCGTCCCATATATAAGTAACCAAACAGACCCTACCCCCCCTCCCCAGAGCCCCCACTCCTCGTCTCTCTCAGAGACTAACCTCCCCGAACCCTAGCCGTCGCCCCCTTTTCCCACCGCCTGAAGGTGGCGGCTCCACCTCCAATGGCCACCAAAGTCACACCCCTGAACCATTAGCACCTCGTCTTCCCAAATCCCAACCTCGTTCCCTTCGAACATCCCTGGATTCGTTCGAATATCGAATCTTAGCCAAGAACCCTAGTAGCCACCATCATTTTCCACCACCTTTTGGTGGCGCCGCCGCCCCAGACCGGTCCCAAACTAACACCCCTTGACCACCACAACTCCTTCTTCCATAATCCGCAAACTATTATCCTCGAATCAAACTAGAACCCTTCGAATCTGGATTTAAAGAACGAATTCTAAAATCCCAAAACCTAAAATTGGTTAGATAGTTGAAGGTTTGAGGTCGTAATCGACTTTAGTTGTGTGTTCTCAGTTGAGAACACTCGATTAAGGCCTATTCCGGCCTCAAATTCAAAAGAATCAGAGAATCAGAGTTACCCGATTGTTTCGAGTTAACTAGATAAGTTTTCTTTCATTTTTATTTTTCTATCCATTTTATGTGTTTCACCTTCTACTCCCTTTCTTTTCTTCTCTGATTATTCTCTAAATTCGAAATTAGCAAAGATTCAACTCCTGAACCCGAGTCTTTCATTGTTTGTTCTTATGTTTGTATTTGTTCCATGCTTTACTTTGTGCTAATTGTTCTGATAAGTAATTTAGGATTATATTGTTAATAAGCTGGTCATATTAGTGTTCGTTTGTTCTTGTTGGATTTTTCAGTCTTTCTTTGCAAAGTGTTCACCGTCGACTTGGTTTCCTCCAAGTTAATCATGAACAATATCTGATTAATTAGCTTGAATTGGACCTTTGTTAAATATAATTGATTTAATTTGATTCCAGTTGGGTATTTAGTTTAAAAGAAATCAATGGTTAGTTTGTATTTTTAGTTTCTGTTTTGGTTCTCACTCGAATTAGTCATGTTGGTTTTCTGATTTCTAGTTTGGGTTGTGAGTTCAATATTGAACCATCCTTTTAGGATTGTGCCATCGATTCATATTGACTCATAGTTAGTCTCAAGATTAGTTTAAGGGGAGTAACTCACAGGGGACTTTAAGGGGGCAATTGACAGTAATTTGGGCATAAGGGGCTGTTGATTAATTTAAAGGCTACTAATGAACTGATTGGGGACTTTCCTAAGTGGAATTGAAAAGGTTAAAAAAATAAATAATAGTAGGGAATGCACTTGCTGATTTTAGGGACTGAAATGGGCATTAATAATTAAAATAAAAAGCATTAGGGTAATTGGGGTAATTAAAAAATACAAAGTTGAATTGTAGTGGAAGATGCACTAACTGAATGCCCACTGAAGAGGGTTGAAAATCAGAATAAAAGAAGGGGAACACATATATGGGGAGGGGGTGAATGAAAAGAGACAGAGAAAAGGGGGGTCTGAAACATTGAGGCATTTAATAGAGAGATTGAGAGCATTAAGAAAATAGAGAAAGGATAGCATTGAGTGAGGGAAAAATACTCTGATATACTCTGATATATATTCGAACATACACTGATATACACACTGGTATACAGAGTAGATATAAGTCTAGAGTTGAAGGTTTAGAAGATCAGATTTTTCAAATACAAAAAGGGAAAGAAAACTTCCACTGCTTGAGGAATTCTCTTTGTTTTCTGATTCTTACAAAGTCTGAAAATAGTAGTTCTTCTCCATTGTGGAAGTTAAAATTGATTTGAATTTGGTTTTAAACTTGGTTCCAAGTCTGCTGGTTTGTTGTTCAAGTGGGATTCTTTCTTGTGGATTGTTGTGTATCAATTTTGGGATTTGATTTTGTTGCTAAAACACTGTACTACTGCTGCTGAATCTGCTGTTTCTTACCTCTTCTTTGATTTCCTTTCCTTCCAGTCTCCAGGTACTTGCTCCTGAATTCCCTACCGTGATGTATAGTTTGAAGTTTGAAATGAAACCCGGAGTGTAGTAGATTCAGCATGTTGGATTCAGTTTGATTGCATTTTATCTGTTAGCAGATTAGTTCTAATANCGATCTGTAACCAAACAGACCCTACCCCCCCTCCCCAGAGCCCCCACTCCTCGTCTCTCTCAGAGACTAACCTCCCCGAACCCTAGCCGTCGCCCCCTTTTCCCACCGCCTGAAGGTGGCGGCTCCACCTCCAATGGCCACCAAAGTCACACCCCTGAACCATTAGCACCTCGTCTTCCCAAATCCCAACCTCGTTCCCTTCGAACATCCCTGGATTCGTTCGAATATCGAATCTTAGCCAAGAACCCTAGTAGCCACCATCATTTTCCACCACCTTTTGGTGGCGCCGCCGCCCCAGACCGGTCCCAAACTAACACCCCTTGACCACCACAACTCCTTCTTCCATAATCCGCAAACTATTATCCTCGAATCAAACTAGAACCCTTCGAATCTGGATTTAAAGAACGAATTCTAAAATCCCAAAACCTAAAATTGGTTAGATAGTTGAAGGTTTGAGGTCGTAATCGACTTTAGTTGTGTGTTCTCAGTTGAGAACACTCGATTAAGGCCTATTCCGGCCTCAAATTCAAAAGAATCAGAGAATCAGAGTTACCCGATTGTTTCGAGTTAACTAGATAAGTTTTCTTTCATTTTTATTTTTCTATCCATTTTATGTGTTTCACCTTCTACTCCCTTTCTTTTCTTCTCTGATTATTCTCTAAATTCGAAATTAGCAAAGATTCAACTCCTGAACCCGAGTCTTTCATTGTTTGTTCTTATGTTTGTATTTGTTCCATGCTTTACTTTGTGCTAATTGTTCTGATAAGTAATTTAGGATTATATTGTTAATAAGCTGGTCATATTAGTGTTCGTTTGTTCTTGTTGGATTTTTCAGTCTTTCTTTGCAAAGTGTTCACCGTCGACTTGGTTTCCTCCAAGTTAATCATGAACAATATCTGATTAATTAGCTTGAATTGGACCTTTGTTAAATATAATTGATTTAATTTGATTCCAGTTGGGTATTTAGTTTAAAAGAAATCAATGGTTAGTTTGTATTTTTAGTTTCTGTTTTGGTTCTCACTCGAATTAGTCATGTTGGTTTTCTGATTTCTAGTTTGGGTTGTGAGTTCAATATTGAACCATCCTTTTAGGATTGTGCCATCGATTCATATTGACTCATAGTTAGTCTCAAGATTAGTTTAAGGGGAGTAACTCACAGGGGACTTTAAGGGGGCAATTGACAGTAATTTGGGCATAAGGGGCTGTTGATTAATTTAAAGGCTACTAATGAACTGATTGGGGACTTTCCTAAGTGGAATTGAAAAGGTTAAAAAAATAAATAATAGTAGGGAATGCACTTGCTGATTTTAGGGACTGAAATGGGCATTAATAATTAAAATAAAAAGCATTAGGGTAATTGGGGTAATTAAAAAATACAAAGTTGAATTGTAGTGGAAGATGCACTAACTGAATGCCCACTGAAGAGGGTTGAAAATCAGAATAAAAGAAGGGGAACACATATATGGGGAGGGGGTGAATGAAAAGAGACAGAGAAAAGGGGGGTCTGAAACATTGAGGCATTTAATAGAGAGATTGAGAGCATTAAGAAAATAGAGAAAGGATAGCATTGAGTGAGGGAAAAATACTCTGATATACTCTGATATATATTCGAACATACACTGATATACACACTGGTATACAGAGTAGATATAAGTCTAGAGTTGAAGGTTTAGAAGATCAGATTTTTCAAATACAAAAAGGGAAAGAAAACTTCCACTGCTTGAGGAATTCTCTTTGTTTTCTGATTCTTACAAAGTCTGAAAATAGTAGTTCTTCTCCATTGTGGAAGTTAAAATTGATTTGAATTTGGTTTTAAACTTGGTTCCAAGTCTGCTGGTTTGTTGTTCAAGTGGGATTCTTTCTTGTGGATTGTTGTGTATCAATTTTGGGATTTGATTTTGTTGCTAAAACACTGTACTACTGCTGCTGAATCTGCTGTTTCTTACCTCTTCTTTGATTTCCTTTCCTTCCAGTCTCCAGGTACTTGCTCCTGAATTCCCTACCGTGATGTATAGTTTGAAGTTTGAAATGAAACCCGGAGTGTAGTAGATTCAGCATGTTGGATTCAGTTTGATTGCATTTTATCTGTTAGCAGATTAGTTCTAATATCGTTCATCTTGTAGAAATATGTCACAGGATTATGCTTAGTTAACTTTTAATTCATATTGTATAGTTGTTTGGGACTGTTAAAAACAATGAGCATCATGGACTATATGTTATTACATTAGCTCTAAAAAGGGTTATGTTTCCTGCAATTAACAACCAGGTTATCCGCTTCTATATTTAAAAATCAGAATATTTGCTAGGCAGGCATATCATTGAAGAATTATGATTCAGATAATAAAGTTACGATTCAACATCTCTAGAATGCTAGTTCTGTGTCGTGCTTCACGGTCCTTGTTAAAGTTAATTTAGGATTCAAGAGTTATATAAGGTGTTGATGTTTTGAGCTATGCGAACAAATGGTGAATAATTTGCAGATTCAAATGATTTGTATGACTTATATTTAGAATTAATCTACAATTCAGACCTGATAATTAGACTAGATATCCTTTGTGATTAGGCTCACAATATTGTATATTAGGAAGGGCTTAATCAGACTACAGGAACCAGGCCCAACCAGGGCCCATCGTTAATTGTTACTTTTTGTGAGCGTATCAGCAGGCTCAGTCTCATTTGGAGCCCAATTTGACTTAACCAGTCTCCAGCCATGTAAGTTGGGGCTTTGGACCCTGTCCATAAGGCCCAAACTCGGATACTGGCTCCTTTCTCACATGTTATAGATGGGCCTATTATAATGTAGGCCTTTTCTTTAGAACAGGACAGTAGTGTAGTTGTAGTTACTTAATTAGACCTCCATAAATATTTTGACTTAAGCCTTTAATTAGACAACACATGGCCCGCTACCACTTCAAGCTTTAGTATAGTATATCTTTTTAAAATGAAATTGAGGTGCGCCGCACCAAATAAAATCACAAATTGCGTGGCCCTATTTAATCACGTCTATTAAAATATTTAGAATTCGAGATGCGCCATTTAGCGAATTTTCATGGCTTCCCATAAAGTTAATAACGCGCTAGTTGCTTTAGGCGCACATGTTAAATAATATTACCTTCCTAAACTCGGGTGCATATTTATGTGACCCAAATCCAAATCTCAACAATGTTAAAATATGTCGAAGAGCGCGAGTACATTTATGTGATGCGGTGCAAGACATATTTTAGCATGCGTTGCAATTTTACTTAAAAATAATTAAATAAAGTGGTTGAAAAGTTAAAATGCACATAGGTTTAAACATGTATAAAAAATCAGACAATAGGCCATTTATAATAGTTGAGCGACCGTGCTAGAACTACGAAACTTGGGAATGCCTCACACCTTCTCCCGGGTTAACAGAATTCCTTACCTCGATTTTTGGTTCGCGGACTGTAATACAGAGTCAACCTTTTCCTCGATTCGGGATTTGAACCGGTGACTTGGGACATCATAAATCTCCCAAGTGGAGACTCTAAATCTCTTAATAAATGAATCCCGTTTCGAGTGTCCTTTAATTGGAAAAAACTCTTTTGTACTACCCTCCCGGGGGTGTAGTAGTGAAAAAGGAGGTGTGACAGCTCTGACGACTCCACTGGGGACCTAACTCAGAACTTCGGTTCAGGGTTCGAGAATTCGAGCTTGGAATAATTGTTGTATTTGGCTTGTATATTATTTGATTTTATTACATGTTTGGAACTAATGTGCAAAAGTTGCTTTTACTGCTTTGATATTATTTGAACTGTATATATAAACTGCTACGAAACCCCTTTATTCTCTCTCCTGAGGAGTGCACGCTGGTCGTGACTTCTTTCTGTTAGTGTCATATCCCAAATAGAACAAGGCTCGGATAAGTTGCAAAGCCGAAGGATCTTTTAGTTACCGGTATGCAGTTCCCCCCGGCTCGAGTTGTCCGCTCGGGTAAGCCAGGTCTAGAATAATACACCCAGGTTTTGAACCTAGTATAACAAAGCCTCATGCCGGATCCCTAATAGGAACGTTTGTTTGCATCATGTGCATTTTGACTTTGGAGGCTCAACACAGGGATTGGGTCTGTCTAGGACAGGTATACCTGAAATGAAAAGGACCATCCTGATGCATCTTACGAGCTATTTGTGCATTTATTTGCTTCGGGCTCGCATGCTGACCGGCTTTTTGAATATTGGAAAAATTGAAAGAAAAGAAAAAAGAAAGAAAAAAAAGGGAAAGAAATAACGGTATAAAGGCGTAAGAGAGTTAATCACCGGTTTTGAAGATACCAATAGCCAAATAGTGCCGAAACTCTAACGGATTTTTTTTAGAAAATGAAAAAAAAAAGCAAAAAAGGGTCTTATTTTTTAAATAGTTTATTTTATTTACCAATAAAAATAAAAAAAGAATTTTTATTTTTAAAAAAAATAGTTTGTTTCATTTACCAATGAGAAGGAATTTTTATAAAAAAAATAGAAAAAAATATAGTTTGTTTTACTTGACACTAAAAAGGGAAAAGAAAAAAGAGTATTGTTTTCAAAAAAAAAAATTTAAATGAAAATAAAAGTCCTGTTTTCAAAAATAGTTTGCTTTAATTACCGAAGAAATGAAAAACAAAAAAATGTATGTTTTTTTTTAAAAAAATTGAAAAATAAAAATAAAATAGTCTGTTTTGGGCAGAACTATGTAAGTTTGATTCTCACCGGATGTGGGATACGTAGGCAACCCATGTCGGGTTCAACTATTCCGAAAAATTACTTAAAAAAAAAGAAGAAAAAGAAAGTTTTTTTTAGGGAAAATAAATATTGTTGTTTTGCCATAAGTGAAGGTGAGTTCATTCTTGTCAAAAATGGCCAAATGTCCATAAAAGGAAGTCGGAAGGCTACTTTTGCGAGAACAACAACCTTTGGTCAATTTTTCAAAATTTTTGATGTTTTAGCCAACACAGCCTCAAAATCTTCATCCTCGAAATGCTAAAAGACCGTGATTGCAAAACCAGTTTTGTTTATTTTAAGGGTGTGTTAATTTTAAGTTTTTTTTTTTAGTCAAATAGGTCTTAAGTCTACCTAATTGTCCTAAATAAACATGCAGAATAAGCACGAGGCCAAGTTTACCGGCAACAATTAGGAACCAGATCCCTTTGCAGTTGCGTCTATGGTGGGAGGATATGGGAAAAACGGAGCAAGATAATGTCAAACTACATTTGGGAGGTCTCACCGATTTGTTAAAGATCAGACCCATATGTGATATCATAAAGGCCCTGATTACGTTTTGGGACCCGGCCCACAACGTATTTCACTTCTCGGATTTCGAGCTCACCCCAACTATGGAGGAAATAGCAGGTTATATGGACTTCACTCAAGGTCTGAGGCACAAATATTTGATCGCTCCGAGGGTCGTTAACTCACACAAATTTATGGATCTGCTAAAAATAAGCAAGGGGGTCCCATATTCTGAATTGGATGATGGTTTTTCCACTCTACGTTTCATATACCAACGATACGGGTATATAGAGGGGTTCAACGATCCAGAAAATGGAGTTGTAGTAAAGGGAATCAGACAAAATGGGATGAACATAGGCGTTTCGCCTTCATGGTGGCATTCTTAGGCATCGTGGTGTTTCCTCGGAAAAACGGGAATATTGATTTGAGGGTGGCTGGAGTCGTCAAAGTCCTAATTACCAACACCAAAAGCACTCTTGCCCCTATGATAGTATCTGAAATATACCGAGCCCTCACAGCTTGCAAAGCTGGGGCAGATTTCTTCGAGGGATGCAATTTGCTATTACAAATGTGGATGATCGAGCATTTGTGTCATCGCCCTCAGTATATGAGTTATAGATCTATAGATAAAAGCCGCATTGAAGAGTTCGACATGAGGGTTTCAGGATTCAGGTTGCCAGAAGGGTTTGGAGACTAGGTATCCCACCTTCGAGACATCACTGCGATGCAGAGAAATTGGGCATTGGGTTGGCTTCCTTTTGAAGAAATTATGTATATGCCCGCCACTGGGCCCTATTTCCTCCTAATGGGACTCTGTGGTGTTCAGCCTTATGCTCCCTACCGGGTGATGAGACAATTAGGGAGATGTCAGGTAATACATCTAGGTGAAGATCTCAGTACTATTACAGTCAAGATCATCCCCGAAGGCCAATTTCATGAAGAAAAAATTCGTTCTATTTGGAACGAATGCCAGTACTTAAGGGCAAACACTCGAGTACGTGACCTATCGGGAGGTGAAGTTTCACCCGCCTATCTCACTTGGTACAGAAATAAGAAAATTGCAAGGGGCGAACCAGAACAACAAACTAAAAAACCTCACATTCAGGAATTCGTTGAAGCATCACAAGAACCATGGGCTTGGTTGGATAAGGAACACGAATACAGGGCTACAATAGGTAAGCTGAAGAAACAGGCCATGGATCTTCAGTTTGAAAAGGATGTTCAAGCCGCTGCAGACGAAGGAGAAAAGAAGAAGCTGATCCAAGAAAACGAGGCCCTTAAGGCTCGTATTTGAAAGATGAGAATAGCTGTCAGAAAATCAGAAAGAAGCCGTGCTAACCAAAAACTCATAAATGAATTGAAAGGGAAATCCCGCAAATGCCAGGAAGATTTGGAAAGATCTGAAGCTAGATTGGAAAGGATACAAGCCAGATGGTTGAAGGGCGCACGAGAGCAAGCACTTTATATGCGGCAGGTGAAGAAAGATTATAAAGAACGCATCACCATCCTGAGAGGAACAATAGTCAATCTCGAAGAAAGGGTATTCAGGCAAGCTAGGGATTACAGAGCAGATAGGAAACGATTTTATGACCTGGTGGTGCGAATATAGGAACAAATGTATAAATTTCAAGATCAACTCTTTCACAACTCTCGAGTGTTAGAAACCTAAGATCAACGAATAGGACGACTGTTGGGGGAAAAGAACAGGATTAGAGAAGGAATCAGAAACATTGCACATTACATTACGGCAAAATGCCGAATGTGTGAAAACATGACCCGCACCACCTTTTTTGCGGCCGTAATGACATTCGTCAAACAAATAATGAGAGATCTGGTGAATCTCCAAAGGGATCTTGCACCAAGGCCTGCAGCCCGGACGAAGGATGCTTCGCGACCCTCGGGAAGTTTCAAGTCATTGATGTATTCTTGATTCTTGTGCTGAGTCTGTACTGTTTTGGTTTATAAGTCTGTCGGTCAGTGCTTTGTTGTCTTTCCAAAAGTTTGTACATTTTGTTTTGCATCGTAATAAAAGCAGTTGTTTGTGTGGAAAATATTTTTCTACGTACTTTACATCGGCCAAAACTACGCTCGGTCTGATTCATGCGGGGACATGATACGTAGGCAATCCATATAAGATTCGACCACCGCTAGAAAGAAAGAAAAGAAAAGAAAAAAATGAAAATAAATAAAATAAAAGAGGGGCATCACTGTTAAAAGCCGGAATGACGCATACAATCAAAGCAAATGACATGATAGAAGTGGATAAACTTCCTAGGTGCATTGCATTCCTACGTGTGATTCCCTATTTGTTAAACTCTAAAAACTAACAAGTCTGTTCATTTCCAGAAATTTCAAGAAGTTAGTTTACTTAGAGCGTACTGGCACAACGCCACTATCAGACCAGATCAAAGGGACCGATACCGGTGATAATGTCTAGCCCTGATAGAGAAAGAAACATTGAGGTAGAAGAGGTAGACGTGCAAGCAATGAAAGATGAGGTGTACAAATTGAAACAACAGATGGCTAAGATGTACCAAGCTTGGACAAGTGGTCAGCCAACACCACCCTATCCTGCTAACCCCACTTTTCTCCCAATACCCGCCCAATCTTCGGAACAGCTTGTTTCAGACTCATCACCCAACTTTCCTATATATCAGCAGCACCAGACAACCACCTCCCAGACACCCCAAATGCCAAAAACAAACCCATTCCCTCCACCACCAATTATCCCTATTTTCGTGGAACCTCCACCGTCCATACTCCACAGGTCTTCCAGCGAGCCTGTGTTCCAAACTCAGGATCATCAGTATGACCCTCCTGAAACCACCTTCAAATCACCTGAACCTTACCCTTTCCCTCTTCAGCTTGACAACTCGGCAGTGCCCGAAAAGTAGAACAAGAATCCAGAGTAGGAAGAAATGTTTCGAAAAGTAAAGAGCCTAGAGCAATCTTTTCAGAATATGCAGGGTCTGGGTGGCCAAGTTAGTGTGGCATATAAGGATTTATGTTTGTTTCCAGATGTTCAGCTGCCAGCCAGGTTCAAGATGCCTAAGTTCGATCTGTACGATGGGCATGGTGATCTCGTGGCATATTTGCGAGGATTTTGCAGCTAGATGAGAGGGGCGGGTGGAAAAGATGAGTTGCTGATGGCGTACTTCAGCTAGAGTTTAAGCGGGTCTTCATTGGAATGGTATACACGACAGAACCATGGTAGATGGTACACTTGGGGTGACTTGGCACAAGTATTCGCCGGCCATTTCCAGTACAATCTACAAATCATTCCAGATCGTCTGTCGTTGATAAAACTGGAGAAAAAGCTCGGAGAGAGCTTCAGGGAATACGGTTTTCGTTTGAGGGAACAAGCCGCAAGGGTCGACCCTCCAATGAAAGAAGGGTAGATGGTTGACTACTTTTTGCAAGCTTTGGAGCCGACCTATTTTGGTCACCTGGTGACGGCGATTGGCAAGTCTTTCAACGAGGTTGTGAAAGTGGGTGGCATGATCGAAGAAGGACTCAAGTCCAACAAAATCATGAGTTACTTGGCAATCAAAGCAACCAATCAAGCTATCCAGAGCGGCATTGGGGGTGTGCTCGGAAAGAAAAAGAAAGAAGATGTTGCAATGGTTGAGTCCAGAGCCTGGTTTCAGATCTGTAGGCCCCTCACCCTACTATAACCAACCCCGACCCCACCAACAAAATTACTCCCATACCCCATATGGCCATCCACAACATTACTACCCACCACCAGATCCTCACTTTTCCGTCCACCATGCTCAGATATATGTTTAACCTCCCGTCCACGCACCATGGCATGCACCGATCCCACAAAATAACTACCCACCACCAAGAGCATACAGAAACCTTTCCGGTACAGGTTTCCGTCTGAACCAAGCCTTCAAGAGTGAGAGGGCACCAAAGCAAAAGAATTTCACTCCACTGGGAGAGTCTTACACCAGTCTGTTCCACCGACTGAGGCAGTTGGGATTATTGAATCCGGTCGAGGCTAAACTGCCAAACCCCCCTCTAAGAAATCTTGATCACTCGGTATGTTGTGAATATTGTTTGGGAGCCCCTGGAAATGACATGGAGAAATGCTGGAGGTTGGAGCTTATCGACACTCGTCCAATTGAGGTGCAAACCCCGGAAGGACCCAACATCAACCAGAATCCAATCCCAGCCCATCATGAGACTAATATGATTGAGTTGGTATAGACAGAAGGAGGGTCTAAAAAACCCTCTCAAACCGTAATGATGATCAGGTCAAATGAAGGCAGGCTGGCAAAGGAGTCAACTAGAAAAAATTCGTTGGTCAGTGAGGAAGAAACAAATAGTAAACCAGTGGTGGTGATTCAGAAGGAGTCTCCAAGAAAAGTAAGGATAAAACGGGGAGATGCAAAGGTGGTCGTACCAGGAGAAATAAGCAGACCCATTCTAATTGTGGAAGGTGATCGCATAGACCCAGTCATCATCAAGCCAGTAGTCCATTTGCCGATGGTTGACAACAAAGCCATCCCGTGGAATTATGACCGGGTAACAGTGACCTATAAGGGAAAGGAGGTCAAGGAAGAAGTTTGTGAGGTCCAAGGGCTAACTCGCTCGAGAAGGTGTTTTGCTCCCGTAGAATTGAGAAAGGCCAACCTAGTGACAGTAAAGAAGCCGGTGACCGAAGAAGAAGCAGAAGAGGTCTTAAAGAAAATGAAGTTACATGATTATTCCATCATAGAGCAGCTAAAGAAGACGTCGGCTCAAATCTTATTACTTTCATTGTTGATCCATTCTGATGAACATCGGCAGGCATTGATGAAAATTCTGAATGAGGCCCATGTACCCGACAAGATCTCCATCAATCACTTGGAGAAGATCGCGAATAGGATATTCGAGGTAAACAGGGTCACCTTTGCCAATGATGAGTTACCCGAAGAAGGTATCGAGCATAATAGGGCCCTCTATCTTACAGTTAAATGCGAGGAATCTGTGGTTACCCGAGCTTTGGTTGACAATAGGTCTAGTGTGAACATTTGTCCTCTCTCTACATTAAACAAACTGAAAGTGGATAGCGACAGGATCCGCAAGAACAACATTTGTGTTCGGGGGTTCGACGGTGGGGGTAAAGAATCGGTCGGTGATATAGTGCTGGAGTTGACAATTAGGCCTGTGGAATTCACCATGGAATTCCAAGTGTTAGATAGCAGTCACTTACAACCTTTTGTTGGGACGACCCTGGATTTATTCTGCAAAGGCGGTTCCATCTACCCTGCATCAAGTGGTTAAGTTTGAGTGGGACCGACAAGAGATTGTGGTTCATGGTGAGGACAATCTGCACTACCAGAGCGACACCATTGTGCCTTTTGTTGAGGTAGAGGATGGCGTCGGGCCATGGGTATACCAAGTTTATGACACAATATCGTTCGAGAATATTCCGAAAGGGGAACACATTTCGAATGCAAAGATAACCTCCGCATACGTCATGATAGCATGTAAAATGTTGGGAAACGGCTTTGTGCACGGTACAGGCTTGGGTGCATCTCTTCAAGGTATTGTACAGACAGTATCCTTACCGAAAAATGTGGGAACCTTCGGTTTGGGGTTTAAACCTACAGCTGCAGACATTCGAAGAGCTAAGAAGATGAAGAAAAGGCATGGGTCCTTCCAAAGCCAATCCCGCGCCTGTCCAGATCTTTCGTCAGGCCAAGTATTAGAAAATAGCTGGCCTAAAAAATTCCTGGGTCATTGATTAGTGCAGATGGAGATTTAGATAAAGGGTTCGAAAGATTATTTGCCGAGATTAACATGGTAGAAGCCGGGGAAGTGACCAGCAAGGCAGATGTGCAGTTCGTGGGACAAAAGGCAAAGATCAATAATTGGAAGGCTACTCCTCTTCCCACTCGGAGGGAGTCTTGGTAGTTGGCTTTGATTTTCCTTCCTGTTTGTCTGGATTATTCCAGGGTTGTAATCCAGATTTCTTTTATTTTGTGTTCGTCAAAGTGTGCAAAACCTTGTTATCCCGTACTTCAATAAAATGAAAGTTTTTCTTTATTCCTTATTTTTATTTTATTTTAATCCTATTTTTTCCTTTTCTTTTTTGTACAGTCCACTTTATACTGGCCTTAGTGACATGGCATGCATAGGGAATCATCAGCCCAGTCTAGAAAATCAATCTGACTCAGAAATGATAGTGCAAGAAGTAGATTATGAGTCGGAATACGATGAGGATGAAGCCTTTGAAGAGATTAGTAGGGAACTAAGTCAATTCGAAGAAAAACCCAAGCCCAACTTAAACGATACAGAAGTCGTCAATCTAGGGGACGCGGATAACGTCAGGGAAACTAAAATAAGCGTCCATATTGAACCCAATATCAGGGAAGAATTAATCAAAATACTTATTGAATTCAAAGATGTTTTTGCATGGTCATATGATGACATGCCAGGTTTGAGCACCAATTTAGTGGTTCACAAATTACCCACTGACCTGGCATTCCCTCTCGTCAAGCAAAAATTGAGGAAATTCAAAACTGATATAAGTGTGAAGATTAAGGAAGAGATAACCAAACAGCAGGATGCAAAGGTTATCCGGGTCACTCGGTATCCTGATTGGTTGGCCAATGTAGTGCTGGTGCCAAAGAAGGACTGAAAAATCAGGGTGTGCATTGATTATCACAATCTAAATAAAGCTAGCCCAAAGGACAACTTTCCATTACCCAATATCCATATTTTGATCGATAATTGTGCCAAAGGGGAAATTGGATCTTTTGTGGATTGCTATGCTGGGTATCATCAAATTTTGATGGATGAAGAGGATGCAGAGAAGACAGCATTCATCACGCCATGAGGAACTTATTGCTACAGAGTAATGCCATTTGGTCTGAAGAACGCTGGGGCAACATACATGCAAGCAATGACCACTATATTCCATGATATGATCCATAAAGAGATTGAGGTGTACGTGGATGATGTGATCATTAAGTCAAAGCAGCAGGCTGACCACATCGCAGATTTGAGGAAATTCTTTCAGAGGCTTCGCAGGTATGACCTCAAACTCAACCCTGCCAAATGTGCATTTGGTGTTCCATCCGTAAAACTATTGGGATTCATAGTCCGTCGACAAGGTATTGAGTTGGATCCGTCAAAGATCAAGGCCATCCAAGAATTACCAGCTCCGAAGAATAAAACCAAAGTAATGAGTCTGTTGGGGAGGTTGAACTACATCAGCAGGTTTATTGCTCAACTCACAGCAACTTGTGAACCCATTTTCAAGCTACTAAAGAAGGATGCTGCGGTCGAATGGACTGAAGAATGTCAAGAAGCGTACGATAAGATAAAGGGGTATTTGTCAAATCCACCTGTATTGGTACCGCCGGAACTAGGGAGACCATTGATTCTCTATTTAATGGTCTTGGAAAATTCATTTGGCTGCGTACTGGGGCAACATGACGTCACCGGCAGGAAAGAACAAGCCATTTACTATCTCAGTAAGAAGTTTACGGTTTATGAGGTTAAGTACACTCAACTTGAGAAGACATGTTGCGCCCTGACTTGGGTAGCACATAAATTGAAGCATTACCTGTCATCCTATACTACTTACCTCATTTCACGCTTGGATCCATTGAAGTATATTTTTCAAAAGCCCATGCCCATAGGGAGACTGGCAAAATGGAAGATATTACTCACGGAGTTTGACATCGTCTATGTGACGAGGACTACAATGAAAGCCCAAGCACTGCTGATCACTTGGCCGAGAATCCAGTCGATGAAGAATACGAGCCATTGAGGATGTATTTTCCTGATGAAGAAGTGATGCATATCGACGAGTTAGAACTGACTGAAGATCCGGGATGGAAACTTTTCTTTGATGGGGCAGCAAATATGAAAGGAGTTGGAATAGGAGCGGTACTTATTTCAGAAACAGGGCACCACTACCCTGTTATGGCTCAGCTTCGTTTTTATTGTACCAACAACATGGCTGAATATGAGGCATGCATCTTGGGTTTGCGGTTAGCTGCAGACATGGATGTCCAGGACGTTTTGGTCTTAGGAGACTCGGACCTCCTGGTACATCAAATTCAACGAGAATGGGAAACACAGAATTTGAAACTCATACCGTATAGACAATGTTTGCATGACCTTTGTCAATGATTTTGATCAGTGGAGTTTAGTCATATCCCAAGAGTCCATAATAAGGTTGCCGATGATTTGGCTACCTTGGCAGCGATGTTGCACCATCAAGACAAAATTCATGTTAATCTATTGCATATCCAAGTTCGTGATCAGCATACTTACTGTAACATGATTGAGGAAGAGCTTGACGGCGAACCATGGTTCCATGATGTCAAGGAATACATCAGGATGGGAGTGTACCCAGTGCAAGACACAAGAGATCAAAAGAGAGCTATTCGACGACTGGCAAATGGATTTTTCCTCAGTGGAGGAGTGTTATATAAAAGAACACCAGATCTTGGATTGTTAAGATGCGTAGATGCTAAACAAGCTATGGAAGTCATGTCAGAAGTACATTCTGGAGTTTGCGGACCACACATGAGCGGATATGTATTGGCGAAGAAGATCCTTCGGGCAGGATATTATTGGCTCACTATGGAGCGAGATTGTATTGGCTTTGTGCGCAAATGTCATCAATGCCAAATACACGGGGATTTGATTCATTCTCCGCCATCGGAGTTTCACACGATGTCAGCACCATGGCCCTTCGCACTTGGGGCATGGATGTTATTGGGCCCATTGATCCGGCAGCATCCAACGGATGTAGGTTCATTCTGGTGGCCATCGATTACTTTACCAAATGGGTTGAGGCTAAGGCTTTCAAGTCTGTAACCAAGAAAGCAGTGGTCGATTTTGTTCATTCCAACATCATCTATCGATTTGGAATCCCAAAGGTAATCATCACAGATAATGGTGCTAATCTTAATAGCAATTTGATGAAAGAAGTATGTCAGCATTTTAAGATTACACATCGCAATTCCACCCCGTATCGGCCTAAGGCGAATGGAGCAGTTGAAGCAGCCAACAAGAACATAAAAAAGATATTGAGGAAAATGGTAGAAGGGTCTAGGCAATGGCATGAGAAGTTACCATTTGCGTTGTTGGGTTATCGCACTACTGTTCGTACTTCAGTAGGTGCGACCCCATATTTGTTGGTATATGGCACTGAATCAGTGATCCCTACGGAAGTTGAAATCCCGTCTCTTCGGATTGTCGCCGAGGCTGAGATTGATGATGATGAGTGGGTAAAAACCCGTTTGGAGCAGTTGAGTTTAATTGATGAAAAAATATTGGCAGTAGTATGCCATGGCCAATTGTATCAGAAAAGGATGGCAAGAGCATACAACAAAAAGGAGCGCCCCAGGAAGTTTGAAGTAGGGCAGCAAGTGTTGAAACGAATCCTTCCCCATTAGGCTGAAGCAAAAGGCAAGTTCGCCCCGAACTGGCAAGGACCGTTCATTGTAACCATAGTATTGTCCAATGGCACTTTATGTTTAACAGATATTGAAGGAAAATGCATATATATGGCTATCAATTCTGATGCAGTCAAGAGATATTATGTATGATTTCTTTAATATAATCATTGTTTGTTTGTACTTGGAATTATCTCGAAGGTTGAAATGACGAAGACAATTTGTTCTGCTATCTAAATACTTTACCTTTTTGTTCACCCTTTTGAGCCTTATTTATTTTATTTCATACCCCTATTTTGGAATTAATAACCAAAAAGAAAAGAGATAGAAGAAAGGAAAGAAAAAGGAAAGAGTAAAGAAAAAGAAAAACAGAAAAGGAAAATAATAATAACAAATGAAAAGAAAAGTGTAACAACAAGGAAGAAGGCATGAACTACGTTTGACCTGATTCCTTTTAAGGATACGTAGGCAGTTTCACGGCTCGGTCATAGGGAAATAAAAATCGAAAGATCCCCAAACAAGAAAACTGGGGCAGAAGTTATGTTTGAAGTGAGAAAATTGGTTCCAAAAGTTGTAATCCTAACCCGTTGGATTTGGTTTGAACACTTTGATACCTTTTTCATTCCAAACCTATCCAAAAATCCACAATAACATCCAAAGAAAGACCTCCCGATCAGTGTTCAAGAGGTGCCAAGTCAAGCAAGTAAAGATAATTCATACTAGAGGCAGTACTCCAGTTTTAAGCAAGGAAAATAAAAAATGAGAGAGTCTTATTAGTAAAAACCTGCAAGGGCACTGTAAGGCAATAAAAGCTGAGATAAGTTCAAAAATGAGAGAGTCTTCTCAGTGAAAACCCTCAAGGGCACTGTAAGGCGACGAAAGCTAAGAGAAAATAAAAATGAGAGAGTCTTATTGGTGAAAACCTTCACAGGCACCATGAGGCGAAAGGAATTGAGAAAGGGACAAATAAGGTTAGGTTGACGGCAAAAGATCCGTCAAAGCATCGAGTTAAACAAAGATGGGGATTCGAAAAAAGAGTTGGGTTGGGGAAAACTTTGAGGCACAAAACAGGACAATTTGGAAAATTGATTGATTGAATAGACTGGGTTGATTAAACCAAAATGCACAACATGATCATTGGGGTCAGTCATCCCGTTCAGATAAGTCTTTTTCTTTCTCAAAATCTTCTGAATGAAGATCTTCTCCTTTGTTTTCTTCATATTTTGAAGTCATCATATTTTATTTCTTTTGGCTAAGACTTTTCCAATAATAGTTAGTTTTTAATAAATGAGAAGGATTTTCAGAGTTTACTACCAGGAAGGGCTAGGATACGCCAAAATTTAGCCATTTTTAATTCCATGCTTTGATGCATGCATCACAGAAACCATCATATCTATCATAAACAAAGTAATGCCATCATATTTAAACTAATCACGAGACTTTTATTAACATTCCGACATTATCAAATTGCCATCAGCCTCTCTAATATCAAATCAGCCATGAAGTTGTTCCCAAACACATTTGCTTATGCTAACAGATTCAAAATATAACCACGCCTGACTGGACTTTTAAACAAAGTATTCTAACAGTCCATAACTGAATACAGGTGCAAAAATCCAGCTAAATACACAATAACTCATGTGATTTACAAACATCATAGAGAAATATGAATGAACATAAGAAAGAGTCTACAACCATGCTTTCAACCTTGATTTCATCTTCAAATTGAGTTTTACAACCAATGAGACTTAGAAAAGTACCTGGAAATTGATAGAAGAAAACACAGATGAAGAAGCAGTAGCTAACAACTGAGCAAGACAACAGAAATCAACAGGGAGGAAGCAATGGAATAGTGAATCCCAGCAAAACAGCTTAATTTCAACAAATGTTGTGCAATAATCAACAAAAATCAACCAAGCTTCAAACAAAACTATATAAACCAACCCAAGATCAAATCCTTTCAGCCCCATATAAGTCAGGAAGTGTTTCAGGGCTGAAGAACTTCAGAAATCAAGAAGAAAAATTTCGATGAAACAGTAAACTTTTTTTTGTTTTGTTTTTTTTCTCTGATTTTCAGCTCTTATCTCTTCAGATTTTCAGAATGTTCAAAGCTGCTCAATATGAGGAGAAAGAGGTCCTTATATAGGCATATCTAAGTCAACCCTAACCTAGCTAGCCATTTCCCATTTTACCCCTACCAATCCAGATTATTTTACCCTTTTTACCGCTTTAAAGAATCTAAGACCCTCCTTCCCTTAACTAACCAGCCCAAACTTATCCCTTAGAAGCTTCCACCTAACAGAATTTGATTCCCTTTCCTCCTAGATCTCCAAACTGACCCTTACCCATTTACTTATACAACCTCTACCTGATCCTTAAGACCCCTGAAATTTCTCTTTTGTGCAATTAAGACCCTAAGAGTTTCCACTAATTAACAACTAGGAAAAACAACAAAATTCAGAATCAAAGAAACAATGAAGATCAAACAAACAAATACGAATTCACTTTAAACCTGCAACTAAATCTGCATCTGTTGATCAATGAACTTGAAATCAATATGAAACACATAGGAACACTTGAATCTATTAAGAATTCAGAATTCCTAACTAGAAACTAATATGCATAAATTGGATTAACCAGACACAATAGTAATAACCCTAAATACTAACATTTTGCCATTTCAATTCTCCTAATGAACAAACAACTAAGCAGAGTCAACCTAAAAGCTACCAGAAATAAAACTCAAAAATGCTGATGACTAAACATATAGCCAAATCGATAATATCATGCAGAAAACAAAATCAAACAAGGAAAGAGGAAAGAGAATTACATGTACTATCCCTTTCGATACTGGACTTACTCACTCAATCCATCAAGCCAAAGAGTGAACTCGAACTACCATTAATCGTCTGTTCTTAACAAAACATTGTCGACTAATAGATGTTTTGAGTTCACTCAAACATCACATGACCCAAAAATGATGCAAAGGGAAAACAGAGACTAGTGCTCAACATTTCAAATTCAATATTTGAACTATTTGGGGGTGTTTTTGAGGAAATTGGTGATAGAAGTGGGAAGAGGAAGTGAAGGAGGTCCTAGGGTGTGAATTTGGGGCAGTTTGGTGGTGGCGCCGCCACCGGAGAAACTCTGGCAACGCTAGTGTTGATACCTAATTTTTTCTTATATATTTTTATACTCAAAATAGCATGTGTATGCATATATAAGCATACCCAAGAGTTTTGGTATTTTTTCCTAATTTTTAAGATTTTTAAAATCAATTTATTGTCTATTTTAGCAGTACAAAATCTAGTAATTGCTCTCAAAATTATCATTTTCGTGAATAATTTATTTCCATTTTCATATTTACACCAAAATATAATTAAGGTAATTTTTGCATATTTTTACAAATTTATTGGGTATTTTTAAGGCTAAATTGCATATAATTACAATTATAGCCTATTTTACGATTAATAACATTTTACAATTATAAAATCCTTTACAGTATTTTTAGATTAATACTTATATATTATTAATTAGTTTAGTTCTTTTAATTTATTTTTAAAATTATTTTAACTATTTTCATTCCCCTACCATTATGTGTTTTTCGCTTAAGGTTTCTCTGATTGTTTACATGGTGATTTATACTAATTCTTACAAGCCTTCTTTAAGACTGTGATACTTGCCTTAAAATTGTGATTTTGCGTATTCTCCTTATAGTTTGGTACTGATTTCGAATTGCTTCCTTAATTTTGGGATGCTTTCCTCAATTAGTACCAATCTCTTAGGTTTTCAATCTCGTTCATTATTTTTGGGGACTATTTTCCAGAATTAGAGTAGTATCCTCCCCTATATGTGTGCACAAATATGTTGATTGACTTGTCTGACATATTTCCCCAATTAAGTATCATGTACCTAGTCTTTATTGTATACCTTATTCTGTTTCCTTATGTGATAATACCATGCTTTGTGATTTCTTTCCTCTTAAATGACTGCTTATTACCGTTTGACCTTGATTCCTTAATTAAAGAGGACTCTATATGCCAATTTGATTATGACTGATACCTAATTCCTTAAATTACTGATTGCTACCTTATTTGTTTACTCGTCTTCAGTACTATAAGTAACACCCATTCTTTTTTGCATGGCACTCACGAACACATTGCATATTACAAATACACACAACAATACACATTGCATTCTCTCTTGTGCTATTTCTCTCTTTTTCGCTCTTGTTCCATTGTTGCTCCCTGCTCCTGACTGTTATTAGTCAGCTGAAAAGCTAAGGCTAATATTGTGCTTATACTTGGCTCCTGCATTCTGTTGTATTCTCTTATTACTGGTATGTTCTGATTAATTTCAAAGTTCCAAAACCAATGTGGTTATTACTCTTTCAGTGTGTTATATTCCTAATTGTTTTCTACCTATGCTTCTGTTGTGCAACATGTAATTGACTCCTTGGTTGCCTGTTAACACTTGCATGCTCATGACCATTGTTTTCTCCTGACCTTGCATGTTATGACTATATTCTATTACTACTTGCTTTTTGTGCCTAAATCCGACTATTTCAGGGTCTCTTAAAACTCTTTTGATTTTGTGTACTCATGCTCAGTGAGTTTGCATAAGTCTCTGTGCCCCCTTGGTGATATTTATGTGATCTATTTGTTCATTTGCCCATTACCCTTGTGTGCAACTCTACAATTTTTTGAAACTTTTTAAACTACGAATTTTCCTCTCCTTCTTTCACTTCACTACTCTTAGAAATTAGGTCCTACCCCCTTCGTGTGAGCATTGCTTTGAGCACCCCTGAATACTTACTGAACTTTGACACACAAGGATGGTAATTCCACTACACCTGTCCCAACATTTTGGTAGGTGTTTTGGGTGCTGGTATTGGCCAGGAACCCAATGGGTCCTAGGGAGCTTTGCCGCACCCTGACCATGTCAAGGCTGTGAAACTCGAAAGGAGTGAGGTTGGAAGATTGGGCCTGATTGAAGGCTCCCTATAGAATAACTTCTTATTTTACTTTTATTACTGTAATTCGGCTATCAATGGTTTGTAATAACTTGTAAACGAATGATTGGGGTTATAATGAAATGGGGGTTATGCTGCTTAGTTTAAGTAATGGGTAGCAAATATGCTTATAGGATTTATTTACTTATCTGCACAATTGATAACCTGTATAGGACATGCATCTCATACATTAGAGATCCTACTCTAGGTTTTTTACTTTCAGCCTGTCATACTCATTTCGTAACCATGATCAATTAATAACAAGCAAATAACTGTTAGAAGGCTATTGCTGCATCCTTATTAGCATTTAGAGATCATGTTTTAGGAACTTCTATGTGCATTAGACATCCTGTTATTTAGGGTTTTATACTTGTCTGAGTTACAATTGTTAAACGCCTGATTAGCTTGCTTAATCTAATAATACGAGTATGGTTAACTGTACGTGTATCCCTTTTAAAACTGGAAATTAACATACATGTTCACCCTTTAAGACAATCAGGCAATACATACGATGCCTAGGCAAACTTTAGGCCTAATAAGAATTGATTAATCATGTTTTGCCGGCTTAGGACCAATCAACCTTATTTAATATTCTGAACTCTGTTTCTTGTTTTGCCTCTTTGAAGTTCACTCTATTTTTCTAAAACTCTCGCCCTATCTTGAAACAAATCTCAAAATTGTGCATTTGTTTACTCTCACTGATTTTCTAATGCTTGTTCTATTATGTTTTCAAACCACTGGGTTACCCCTTTCTGCCCAGAATCATGCTATTTTGAATACTTGCCCTATGTCTCATTAAGTTACTGCATCTTCAATGTCACTAATCTATTTTCAAAAACCACGTTTTAATAATTTTTATCTATATTTTACTAAACTCTAAACTGTTGTATACTTCTAAATCTTACTGCTTTCCTTAGTTGTATTTTTGAAAATCGAGCATTTTTCCAGTCGCTCAGTCTTAACTGAACTTTTTGCTTTCACTGCTAATTTGCCCTCTTGAAACTTACTATTTTAATTTCAACATTCCTTTTTTTAAACTCCCATATTTGAGACCTTAAATGTGTTTGAGACGTGCTAATTACGTGCTCACTTGTGGAGGGATCTGTGATCCTTTATTTGTCTTTGTGTGATCCCTTATGTGTATTCCTATTTGTTATGTATGTCGCTTATCATTTTATCCTTTAAACCTAAGGGTTCAACCTAGTTCTTACCTTGTAGGAATAGTGATCCTAAATACCCTCCAAGACTTATAGGACGGGACGGGTAATAGCTCGCAATAAGCAATCATGACCAACCCACGTTTTTAAATAATTTTTACCGGGTGGGAAGGGTAGAATACGAAAATGATGACCGATGTGCTAATATCACGTGCGTCCCCTCTTTTTAGGAGTAATTGCTGGGTATTGCATTGAAGTGATCCATATTAATCATTAACCTAGGACCCCCTCCCCTCTTACTTGCTTTCATCTATTTCTATGTAGAATTTCATAAAATTTCTGCCTGCATTACTTTTCTCAAGTTTCGATTTACTTGCAATATTTTATGTGAACCCTTTCTATTTGAACCCCCTTAATTGCTTACTTAATTATGTGAAGTCACAATATAACATGGCCGGGAACCACACTAGTAGATCTTGAGGGGTGCCTAACACCTTCCCCTCGAGATAATTTCTAGCCTTTACCCAAACTCTGGTTCTTCAAACTCAAACTCTTCTTAGTATCCTAATGCACTTAATCATTAGGTGGCGACTCTTATAACTCCAAAACCCAATTCCCAAAAAGGAACGAGTTGTCCTCCCAAATATCGTAAACCCAATTTCGCCTTTAAAGAAAAAAGGGGCTTCGACAACATGGCGACTCTGTTGGGGATTTTCTTTAAGCTTTTACCATTTCATGTTATTTGTGACTTTATTGCTTCTTTATTGCCTATATTTAACGTCTTTATCTCTCTTCTACTTTGAAACTGACTTGGCTCTTTGTTTCTTTTCTTTAATGCTTTCTTTTATCGCTTTCCTTCAATACTGTTGTAATTATGTGCAATTATTGTAATCATTACTTTATGAACATGCAAATACATGACAACTTGTTTCGTTCTTGTAATTGCATCCTCAACATCATGTTCCACTCGTGCCAAACAAAATACCATAGCAACACTTATAATGAGTGGTTGCGCCCTTCCGATATTATCACCCCCTAAATTTTGCAAAGGCGTATTTGCGGTAAAATCAGTCGATCAGCGGTGCAGTTGACGGTTCCGTGCCTTTCCCTCTTGAGTTGTCCGCTTAAGGGTACCAGTCTAATACCCTATAGAAACTTTACTCTGTTTAACTGTGCATGCATCATGGTCAAACCTAGCCGAGTCAGTTATGTTGTCCACATAATGACTCTTTAAGATAGCCTTGTCCAAAGTCCACTGGGTTTTCTTGAAACCCGAACGGACGCCACCATATTCTGTGCATTTATTTGGAGAAGTAAATGTTGTTTATGCTAATTATTGGTTTAAATAATCAAGTCCGGCGGGGTAAGGGTCTAACACCTTGTTTTGCGAAAATGAGGCATGAAGTCCCCAGATTCGGCATGGTAATAAGGAACAAACTATATGCCTAATATGTTTGCTCAACCGGAAGATACTAAAGGGTGGGTAGAGTTGTTTAAAAATCTGAAAGAGGACCAAGTGCAGTGGATGTTCGAATGGTTCCCTACTGAAGAGTTCATTGTCCGATCTCGGGATGAACCATTTCTCATACTCATTGGTCTGAGAGGAACTTATCCTTATGTCCCTCTCTGAGTCATGAGGCAGGCAGGAAGAAAGTAGATTATAACAAGAGTCGACAAAATGAGTCACTTCAGGGCTGATTTCCAAGCTAATGATAGCCCTCTCAAGTGCCAAGCTCAACACATGTGGCATTGCAAAATCATCCTGGGAAAGGACTCCATAGAACCAGACAGGTACCATGCTGGATATACTCCATACTATCCGAGTTGGTTGGAAGACGATCATAATGGGTCAGGACAACTCGGGCTTGTTGAAGGTCATAGAATCATTGACGAGAAGGCTGAAGTGCAGGTTAAGTGCAACCAATTGCACTAGAGTATCCGGGAATGCGAAAGTGAGCATCGGGAAATTCAAGAAGCCCATCAAAAGCTGATTGAAGAATAGAATGATATGGCTGTCAGCGCCAATAAGCGACTAGGGTATTTGGAACGGGGTTTGGTAGAGTTGGAAAGGAAGTTCATCCAGAGGATTGAAAACTGCCAGAATACTGAGGTAAACGAAGGAAGACACTTGGCTAGAGCCTATTTGCTGCTGGGACTGCGTGAGCTGGTGAAGCTGTTCGATGGAGCTAAAGATGCCAAGTCTGAGGAAGGTCCTTCTGGGACCAAGTAGTTAGGAGTCTTTTATTTTGCTTTAAAAAATATAATAAGGCCAACGGCCATTAGTGACATTTTATTTTCCGGAATTTTAGTCTCATTTTGGGATTTGTCTTATTTTTATCAATAAAATGAGGCATTTAGCATTATAAGTTCTCCAAATTAACTTGTCGCTAGGCCTACCTCGGGAACAACGAGGCTCTCCCAAATTAGGACACGATTTATATTATTGCACTATGTGTTTAAGTACTGCAATGTTTTTCTCCTCATGATCCTCACTAACTTGTTACCTTGTTTTGTGTTTACTTTTATTTATTCCCCTCCCCAAAGGTTAGTTCGTGCACTCTAGCATCATCATCTTACTCCACAAGATCTAAAGGGCCTCCACCTCCTCCTCCTATTAGAAATAAGAACAAGGGGAAAATGGAAGATTTGAACAACATTAGGAAGGAGAACGCAGTCGTAAGGGCAGAGGCTCTCTAGGGTATTCAGGTTTACAAGGAAAGTGCCTCCCAGCTCGAACATAAGTTATTGAAATTTCAGGAAGAACCGGACCAAGTTCAGAATTTGGGAAGCTTGTCATTTTCCCTTACCACCCCAGATGTCAACTTCCCCAACACTCAAAATCCCACACCTCCACAGAACATTCCAAAGCCACAAAAACAACACACTCATGCTCAACACTGCAACACATGCCACACTTCAAACAACACCCCATTGCTCATCCCTGAACCGCTAAACGCCACAAATGATCATCTCCAAAGCACTCCCATCTATGTGAAAACCATACCACAATATACTCAACCAATTTCAAGAACACCTGAGTCTGATGACAAGGACTCTCTTATCAGGAACCTGGCCGCAGAACTCAAGAAGCTGACTAACCGAGTCCAAGGTGTTGAAGGAAACAAAGGTATCGAGAGGTTGAATTATGAGGACCTTTGCATTCAGTTAGATGTCGAAGTTCCTGAGGGGTACAAACCTCCCAAGTTTGAGATGTTCGATGGCACAAGGGATCCCAGAGTTCATTTAAGGACATACTGTGACAAACTGGTCGGAGTCGAAAGGGATGAAAAGATTCTCATGAAGCTCTTTATGGGAAGTCTGAAAGGGGATTCTCTACTTGGTACATTAGCCAGGACCCGAAGAAGTGGATAAATTCGGTAAATATGGCATCCGATTTCATGGAAAGATTCAGATTCAACACGGAAAATGCACCAGATGTATTCTACATCCAGAACTTAAAGAAGAAACCCACGGAGACATTCCGTGAGTATGCTACTCGTTAGCGGTAAGAAGCCACTAAGGTCAGGCCGGCTTTAGAAGAAGAACAGATGAACAGGTTTTTCGTCCGAGCTCAGGACCCCCAATATTATGAGAGGTTGATGCTGATTGAGGGCCATAAATTTTCTGACATCATCAAGCTAGGAGAAAGGATCAAGGAAGGTATTAAAAGTGGCATGGTCACAAACCTTGAGGCTTTGCAGGCTACCAATAAAGCTCTACAGTGTGGTGGCGCATCCAAGAAAAGGGATATGAGTGCCGTACCGGTTGCACAGAGGACAAAATCCCCAGTTAAATACCAAACCTACCCATTACCTCCACTCACATATCAACCTATCCCAAATTACCAAGCACCATCGCCTTCCTACCAAGCTCCACCACCTACTTACCAAACATCTCCACCTCCCGCATACCAGCCTACATCACCCAAATACTCCTAACCCACACACGTCTACCAAGCCTACAATACCAGCAAGCTCACTGTCAATCACCTCGCCAAAATTTCCCTAGTCCCCGACCAAACTTTGACCGTAGACCTCCCAAACAATACACTGCCATTGCCGAACCAATCGACTAGCTGTATGAAAGGTTTAAAGTTGATGGTTACTTCACCCCTATCCCTGCCATAACTCCAAAAAATCCTTCCCAATATTTCAACCCGAACAAAACCTGTGCATACCATTCTGGCATGAAGGGGCATACCATTGATGAGTGTCACTCCTTGAAGGACAAGATTCAGGCTTTGATTGACAACAAGATCATTGTGGTAAAGGAGCTCACTCCGAATGTCCACAACAACCCTCTGCCTGACCACAAAGGTAGAGGCGTTCATATGATAGAGATAGAAGATGATTGGGACCCCAAAGTATCGATCATATTGATCGCTGAAGGTGATGATCCAAAGAAACCGATAGTCACACTTAATCTGATTGTAGTCCAGATCCAGCCTTCTAGAGATGCTGAAGTAAACATGTCCATACCACTTGAGTTCGAGGCACCTCCTTTTGCAAAGACGCCGGGACCAATTGAGGTCAAGTTTGGGTCCCCAGAGGCACCTATGCCATTTGAAGTTGCTGTGTTACCTTCCAAAGCAAGAGTACCCATTCTAGTGGCAATGTCAGGCATAGCACCATTCCATACGAAGACCATCCCCTGGGATTACACAACCGAGGCAAGGAGAAAAGGAAAAGCCAACACCGGAGAAGCAGTTGCGGAGGGTATTGTCACACCTCCTTTTTTCACCTACACCCTCGTAAAGGGTATAATAAAGGAGTTTTTCCAATTAAAGGACAATCAAAACGAGATTTATTAAGAGATTCAGAGTTGCCACTTAGGAGATTTATGGTGTCCCAAGTCACCGATTTAGAATCCCGAATCGAGAAAAAAATGACTCTGTTTAACAGTCCGCGAACCAGAAATTTGAATAAGGAATTCTGTTAACCCGGGAGAAGGTGTTAGGCATTTCCGGGTTCCGTGGTTCTAGCACGGTTGCTCAACTATCATATTTGGCTTAAATTATCTGATTTTAAACAATTATGAACCTATGTGCAAATTTTAGTTTTGACCGCTTTTATTCATCATTTTGTAGAGAAAATTGCGATGTTATTAAAACATGTCTCGAACTACGTTACATAAATGCACCCGTAGTTTTTGACATATTTTAACATCGTCGAGATTTGGATTTGGATCACATAAATGTGCATCCGAGTTTAGGGAGGTAATTTTACTAAAGCACGCGCCTAAAGCAACTATCATGTTATTATCTTTGTGGGGCCATGGAAATTTAACTAAATGGCATTCCTCGATATCTAAGATAAATAAAGTTAATTAAGCGAAGGCCATACAATTTAAGGTTACTGATTACCAATATTAGCACTTCAAATTAACTATAAAAAATTCAATGCCTACTAAACTTGTTTCTATGCAAATTAAACCAAACAAATAATCTTTCCAATTTAACAAACCTTTCTTAGACATTATAAAATAGTTTAAGCTCTTGATTACTCCAATTACCTATTAAACCAGAAAACCAACTCAGCTGATGCGTCCAAACAAATAGCAAGGAGACAAACTACAATAATTTCGCAATACAAAAGTTTGTATCTATCATGGTAGTAAATCAAATAAAATGGAAGGAATCAACTTCCAACCAAGTTACTCTACTTTCACATATTTATATTTATCAAATAGCCATTCAAGCTCCTTTCACGTTTTGTATCCATGCCATACAATACATTACAAATATTTTCCAGTGCGATTGAATAGGAAAGATCAACTTCTAGCTCTTCTTGAATTATGATCGAAAGAGAACATGGATAGCGCACAGCTAGAATACAGATTCTGGTAGGATTCTCCCATTATAATACACAAAGAATTGCAAATAAAGGTTCATATACAAAAGGACAAAATTAAAAGAAGAAATCATAAACAAAGATATCAAAAAATCGGATCTACTTGGTGAAAAACATCATTTGGACATTGTAAAAATGTATGAGCACAATACTGACCAGTTGTTTGCCGCAGAATAGTAATTATTCAAGGAATCCTGTTTTCATTTGAAACTTAGGCTAAATAGCTAAAGCACATGTTGCAGGTATACATCACATATACAGTTTTTCAACACATAAACAACCACATCCTTAGGAATTGCCTATGTGCTACTGATTACTAACAACTTGAGGACATTGAACGGGGTAATTGCAACCCATTATATGCCTATTTTAGCTTTTCTCCAAAGTTAGCAATTAGATTCACATGAACAAAATTGCAGAACAAACTGAGAACTCAAGTCCTTTTGACAACCAACGTGATAATATTGAGTAAACCAGTATGAATATAGCATATAGCAAACCAAATCGTCATATCATTGATTCGAACAGAATGCTGGACATCAACATACCTATTTCAGAAGAATTACGAATTCCAGCGCTTGTTTGAGTTAGAAACAGTAATCAACCAAACTGCTACTAACTCGATTCAGCAAAGTCCATATGTTGCGTTAGTTAAAGGCATGAGAATTTAAACAGACTTAATGTTCAAACTACAGCTAAGATTTATATAAAGGAAAGACTCTAATAAACAAATTAAAGCATGAAAATATCAAAACTGAACGTCAGAGACTTTACAACTTTCATTTCTTCATTTCATTTGCCACTTTTAGCTTCAGATTACATAGTTTAGAAGACATGTACCTGGAAGTGAACAAAATAAGAGGTGAAGGATTAGCAGTAGCAGAAATAGGGATCAACAGCAAGAAATGACCAGTAATGCCAACTTCAAACCCAGAAATGAGGTTCAGCGATCCGAGAGATAGGAAATTTTAATAAAACAGTAACTTGAACAAACTTCAAACCAAAACCATTTCTAAAACACACAAACTCAAACCATTTCACCTTCAAACTAATCATAAATTGCTTTAGAAATGTGAAAAGAGTTCAAAGATCACTGAAACTCTAATGAAATAGCAAAATTGAATTTCTGTCTGTGTATATCAAAATGTATATCAGATTATATCAGTGTATATTCTCTCACTCAAAAAAAATGCTCTCTATATTCTTTCTTGTTTTTTAGAATGTTCAAGGCTTTAGATTGCTTCCTTGATTCCCTATTGCCCTAAATATCCCAGTTTGTTTTTTTTATCACTTAAACTCTTGGTTGTCTGTGTGTTTTTATCTCAGATTTGCAGAGTGTTTTCAATCTAACCTTGGATTTCTATATGTTCAAAAAAACTCAGTGTGTGTATTTCTTTTTAGAAAGTATATCTCCCTGTCCCCCCAGGTTGTCTCCATGTTCAGCCTATTTATAAACACTCAGGCTAGTGCCTTCAACACTATCAATTGATTTTTTATCATTCTTAATTCATCACTAGCTAAATTAGTGCTACACTAACCTAGTGTTGTTATTAAAAAATTAGTTAGTGCACCACTATCAACTAGCAGCCCTTATTATCAGTATTAGTACAGTTTCCACTACTTCAATTTAATTTGTATTTTATACTATCTAGGTGGACCCCTAAGTTTCTGCTAATTACCCCTTAGAAATCTCTGCCCGACTAACTTGGATCAAATTGACCCATTGCAAATCGAACAGTGCTCAACTGAAAACCTTAAACTAATTCAAATCAATACCAGAAGTTCAAACTACCAGCTGAAACTTAGGAAATTGGAACTAACTAATTAACAGCTTAAACGAATTAAAGGGGTTCAAATTATCCTGTATAACCAACGATCCCTAAGAAGCCGACATACAGAAAATTACTTAGAAGAACAGAAGATGAAGTGACCAACAATGAAAAAAGTAAAAATTGAATTGAAAAGGAGGTTATCTAGTGAATACCTTGAATCATGAAGAACAGAGCTTGAAACTTCAAATACCTCGATTTTTGTCAAAATCCGATATTAATTGTGTGTTCTTTCAAAGAACACACAACTAATATCGAATTAAAACGAAAAAACCTTCTTGGATTTTTAGGTCTTATTTTCGATCTAAAATTCGAGAAGTTCTAGGGGGACTTGAGTGATGCTGAGTAAGCATTTAGAAAGATGGGGTCCTGCTGGTCCTAGTGTGTTAGTTTGGGGTTGTTTGGAAGTGCGGCTAGAGTTCATTTCTTCGAATCAATATTCGAAGAGTTTCAGGGGCGTTCGAGGGATTTGGAGTAGGGATTTGGGAAGAAGAGGTTGTGACGGTTGTGGGGTGTAATTTTCAGGCGGTTTGGAGTCAGCGTTGCCACCGGAGAATCTTAGGGCGGCGCTAGGGTTCATCCATTCAAATTGTTATTCGAAGTGTTCTAGGCAGATTCGAAGGAAGTGAAGCGTAGATTGGGAAAAGGGAGGTGGAGGGGAACCTACAGTGTACATTTGGTGGTGATTGGAGGTTGTCCGTCGCCGTAGGTGATTTCCGGCGGGCGGAGGGCGGCGGCGGAAGGTTTGGTCTCTGAAGGTTTAGAGACGAAGAGGTAGGGGTTTTCTGAGGGGGCGCTGGGTCAGGTTAGAGGGTTGTATACTGGATGAGGGATACAATCCAGACCGTTAGATCAATTAAGATCAACGGCCTGGATCAATTACTTAATAGAAATGACATCGTTTCTTTAAGTGGGAGACTGGGTTAGTCCTGGATGAAACGGGTTGGGATCAGGTCATGAGTGATGAGCTTGAGACCGTTCGATCAAATCGAGTCAACGGTTCAGATTCAAAGGACCTTCAAACGTCGTCGTTTGGCTCCTGGTAGGGGCGGACCGGATTGGGGCATGGATTTGGGCTGGATCAATTGAATTTTGTTTTGGCCTGGGCAAACATTACCCAGGCAGCTCAATCCTGATTTCTTCCTTCTCCTTTTTTTTTTTACATTTTCCCCAACTTCTTTTAATTTAAAAACTAAAAAAAAATATAAACCTAAATTAAATCTTAATCCAAATTATCCTAAAATACCACTTAACTAACATAATCATTATCACACATAATTAACTACCCAATTAAAAGAAAATCACACAATTTTTGACATTAAACACTAAAATGCGAAGTACGTTATTTTTGTGATTTTTCATTCTTTTGTAAAACAATTAATTATTGATTTAATTCCAAAATATCTATTTGAATTGTAGAAAGAATTGCAACATATTTTTATATTTTTTTTATTAATTTAACCAATAAACATGCGCACATAAATGCAAACAATTACTAAAAATATCACGAAAAATTCACAAAATTGCACACAATAAAACAAACATTTTTGTTTTGATTTTTGTGGGAGTAATTCATGTGAAGGAAAAATCACGTGCTCACAGCTGCCCCTCTTTGCCCATAAATACGAAGAGTATTCGTGCAAAGATAAAGTGAGCGGATACGAGCGTTTTTTGCCCGTTTGAATATTCCGTGTGAAGCATTTTTGAAAGATTTGACCGAATCTATGCTTCAAAGGTTTCCTACATATCCTTGGCTAAAAAGGAATCAGGTCAATGTAGTTCGGAAAATTTTGGTAGCTGGGACTACCATGAAGCTGTGGCTTACTGTTGCTGTTGCTGCTGTTACTTGCTAACCCCCTTATTACGCCATGCTAAAAGAAAAGTAAAGAAGTTAGACTAGGCTATGAATTACAAAAATCCTATCTAGACCTTCAAACTTGATCTTGTGTTTCTTGTTGCCTTGTTGTCTTGTATTCTCTTGGTGAAATCCATTGTTGTCGCTTTGCACTGACTTCTTGAGATATTCTCCCTTTTCTTCGGGCAGGCACCTAATTGCTGATCCTTTAAATGTCTTCTCTTGATCATTGTCTTCTTCCTCTGCTCTCCAGACGAGCTCCTAACTTCTTGATCTTGAAAGGCACGCCTCTGTTCTCCAGGCGGGCTCCTGACTTCAAAACTTTAAAAGGTACGCCTCCGTTCTCCAGGCGGGCTCCTGACTCCAAAACTTTAAAAGGTACGCCTCCGTTCTCCAGGCGGGATCCTGACTTTAAAACTTTAAAAGGTACATCTCTGTTCTCCAGGTGGGTTCCTGACTTCAAAACTTAAAAGGTACACCTCTGTTCTCCAGGAGGGCTCCTGACTTCAAAACTTTAAAAGGTACACCTCTGTTCTCCAGGAAGGCTCCTGACTTCAAAACTTAAAAGGTACGCCTCTGTTCTCCAGGCGGGCTCCTGACTTCAAAAATTTAAAAGGTACACCTTTGTTCTCCAGGCGGGCTCCTGACTTCAAAACTTTAAAAAGTACACCTCTATTCTCCAGGCGGGCTCATGACTTTAAAACTTGAATTTATTCCTCTGTTATCCAGGCGGGCTCCTGACTTCAAAAACTTAAATTTATTCCTCTGTTATCTATGCGGGCTCCTGACTTCAAAACTTCAAAACTTCAAAAGGTACGCCTCTGTTCTCCAGGCGGGCTCCTGACTTCAAAACTTTAAAAGGTACGCCTCTGTTCTCCAGGTGGGCTCCTGACTTCAAAACTTTAAAAGATACGCCTCTGTTCTCCAGGCGGGCTCCTGACTTCAAAACTTAAAATGTATGCCTCTGTTCTCCAGGCGGGCTCTTGACTTCAACAACTCTAAAAGGTACACCTCAATTCTCCAGGCGGGCTCCTGACTTCAACAACTTAATAGGTACACCTATGTTCTCCAGATGGGCTCCTGACTTCAACAACTCTAAAGTACACCTCTATTCTCCAGGCGGGCTCCTGACTTCAACAACTTAATAGGTACACCTCTATTCTCTAGGCGGGCTCCTGACTTCAACAACTCTAAAGTACACCTCTGTTCTCCAGGCGGGCTCCTGACTTAAACAACTTTAAAGTACACCTCTGTTCTCCAAGCGGGCTCCTGACTTCAACAACTTAAAAGTACACCTCTATTCTCCAGGCGGGCTCCTGACTTCAAAAACTTAAAAGGTACTTCGTTTGTTACTTGACGTTGTTTTCCCTTGCATCTCGAACCATTTTCCCTTGAAACTTGAATTATCTTCCTTTGAAACTGCTTTCCCTTAAAACTTGTGTTGTCTTCCCTGTTCTGTTTGGTGCTTGCCTTTCCTGATGGTGGGTTCCTCCGAAACAACCGAGATTTTCTACGCCTGTTTCAATCACAAAAAAATCTTGTCAGTTTAAAATGTGGTGGTTGGTTCTGATACTCTTGCTGGAGATGGTTTCTTCTTTGCTCCTTTCCATGCTCTGCTTCGTTCGACTGCCTTGAACTTGGTTGAAAACTTCTGACCTTCTGACTACTCCTGAGTCACAAACTTCCCAACTATTATTTCTAGTCTTCTTATCTGACCCCATATATTTCCCATGACAGCCGATTTCTACTCGAAGATCTTGCCTGTTTATTGACTAACCACTTTCTCTGTCATTCGTATCCCTGAAATGTCGTTTCTCTGTTTGGACCCAATATCCTCTGTTTGTTGCATTGCTCATGAACCGGCATCTTCCCGAACTTTGTGTCTCACATGAATCCCGAATCACGTCCATTTTTCCCACTCTGTGTGTATGTTGTTCGTTCTTGACTTGTCTACTGGACTTGGCCTTGAGGTCTGTTGCTCCTTTACTTGACATGGCAACTGATTTCCATTTGAAGACCTTGCTAGTTCCTTGACTAAGCACTTCCTTTATAAACCTTAACCCAGAAAATACTTTTCTTCGTTTGAATCCGATACCTTCTATCATGTTGTATTGCTCCTGGACCATCATCTACCCAACCTTTGTGTTTCACCTGATCCCCAAAGCATTTTTATTATTACCAACTTCAGTGCGCATGTCGCTCTTTCCTAATTTAATACACTGGCTTTGGCCTTGAGGTGTGCAACCTTTGATTTCTGCTTGAGGTGTCTTTCTTATCACTGGTCCACCCTTTTTGTCAATCTCATCACAGAATATACCTTTGATCCATTCACCCAACATCCTCCATCTATCTCATTCTCTATGAACTGCTTGTATTTTGAAGGGATCCCAAAGCATGTTGATTATTACCAGCTCAGTGCTCTAGTTGTTCTTTCCTGACTTATGATGCTTTGATGTACTAGCCAGATCTCATCTCATATAATTGGAAAATTGATGGCAAATTTTGGAGTCATTTCTCACTTGCTCTGACCAGACAGACTCAGAAAGAAGAAGTGAACATAAAAGGAATAGAATAAAGGAAAAAGGAAAAAGATGATTCCTAACAAGAAAACTACAAGGTAGAAACCTATCAGACGTGGATACAAACTTTAATAACCGTGACATACACTTGCAGCCTATTCTGTTAAGTAATTTCGATGTTCAGTACTTGTCGTACTTTTCTTCCGTGGAACGGGACTTCCATGCTCCGCATACCAAATCTAATTCACAATCTTGATTTCGACTTGTAGTGCCTGAAAGGTTTTCATTATCAAGCCTCTCTCTTTTTGGTCTTTCTCTCTCCTTATAGTCGCCTCAAAGTGCCCGTGAAGGTTTTCACTAATGAGACTCTCTCATTTTTTATTTCTCTCGGCTTTCGTCGCCTTACGGTGCCCGTGAGGGTTTTCACCAATAAGACTCTCTCATCTTTATTTTCTCAGCTTTCGTCACCTTACGGTGCCCGTGAGAGTTTTCACCAATAAGACTCTCTCATTTTTTATTGTTCTTGTTTGGACCGGAGTGTTGCCCCTGGTATAAATCATCTTTACTTGCTCGACTTGGCATCTTTTGAAGACTGATCAGAATGTCTTTCTTTGGACCGTAATATGGGCTTTTGGATAGGGTTAGAAAGAAAGGATATTGAAGGCTTAAAACATATCAACATGGGTTCAAAATTACAATCTTCGAAACCAAATTTCTTTACAACAACCACAACTTCTGCCCCAGTCTCTTGCTTGGGGATCTTTTGATTTTTTATTTCACTATGACCGAGCCGTGAGGCTGCCTACGTATCCTTAAAGGAATTAGGTCAAACGTAGTTTACACCCAATTCTATAGTCTTTCTTTTCACTTATTATTATTTTTCTTTTTTCTTTTTCTTTTTTCTTTTTCTTTTTCTTTTTCTTATTGTTTTCTTTTCTTTCTTTCTTTTTGTTGTTTTGTCGTATTTGTTGTTTTTTTTCTTTTACTTATCTTTCATACTTGTGTTTCTAATCTTTGCTACTGATTCCAAAAGAGGGGTATGAAAGAAAGAAAATAAGGCTCAAAGGGGTAACGAAGGACAAAGTGTTGAGATAGCAGAACAAAATGCCTTCGTCATTCTAATCTTCAAAACATGCCAAGCACAAACAATGCGATTAAACAAACGTTTGTAACATCTCTTGATCGTGCTAGAATTGATAGCTATATTCACACATTTGCTTTCTTCATCTGTTAGAAATAACATTGGGCAACATTGTCATTCTCATTACCATGAACGACCCCTGTCAATTTGGCCAATTTGCTTTTACGATTTCTTTATGTTTTATCTGCCCCATTTCCACATGGTTTGGGCTTCAAATGATCTCAATCTGTTCTTGTTTCCCTTAAGTACCCCTATTATCTTCCCAATCGCTTCATGATTGAACCTTTAAGATTTATGCCTAGAACTATGCAAGCATGTCATGTCACTAGAGTCAACAGGAAAAGAACTATGAAGGGGAGAGAACTAAACAAAATAAAATGACTAAAAATAACAGAGAACAAGACATTGCATTAGACAGACGGGGAAAGAGTTGGTACAACAAAACAAGCACAATAAATTGGGGTACAACCCTTAGAACTAACCTAGACAACGCCCAATGAGGTACTATGACCCAAGGAACATGGACAAAATAAAATGATAGAAGGGTTTGATTTGCAAGACAATATCTAGATTACAACCCTGAAATAACCTAGACAATAAAAATGACAACAAAATAAGCCACCAAAACTCCACTCCAGTTGACCAAGAAATGGAGAGTCTTTCCAATTACCAAACTCAATATCTTAGCCACTGACTTCTGCGTAAATATTTCCAAGACCATTACCCACTTCAATATCATCAACTTTAGTCAATACATCCCCAAGTGGATTCGCATGCTCTTTGTTTTTGTTGTTGATCACAATTACCCCTTCGTGAATCATTCTTCCTATTTCCTTCGTCAAAGAACGACAATTCTCAATGCTATGACCTTGTACATTAGAGTGGTACATGCATCATACAGTAGGATCAAAGCCTTTTGCATGTGGGTCTAGAGTATAACCGAGGAGTGGCTCAATCAGGCCAGAACGCTTTAGCTTTTCAAACAAACTTGCATAAGATTCTCCGAAAACATTCTCTTTTTCCAGTAGTCTTTTTATTTTATATTCTAGCCTCGATTGGAATCTTTTGCAGACAGTTGGTTGATATGCCTGATGAGATATTTATGGCAGCGGTGCAGACCATCGCGGGCCTCGGGGATATGGATCATATGGTGGTGCAACGTGGACAGGATATCTGGGAAGTGATGTACGATTTATGGGGTTTTGTGGATATAGGTAATGGTTAGAAGGATTAAAAGGATATCCACGGGATCGATATGGAGGCTGAGGGCGTTTAGCTAGGACGACCACTGGACTTTGTCGTTGGTGGGGCTCTACAACATCTTTTCTTTCCATGGGAAGATTATTCCGAGCAACTTGTTCACTCCATCTGAGGCAGAACTTCCTAAAACTTTCTTTAGGTTTTTTTATCTGAGATATGGAGGAGTGATCCGGGACAATGTCTATATTATTCTGAAAGTGTCTCA
This sequence comes from Nicotiana glauca, assembly GCA_026770625.1. NCBI lineage: Eukaryota > Viridiplantae > Streptophyta > Magnoliopsida > Solanales > Solanaceae > Nicotiana > Nicotiana glauca. The sequence goes on along the minus strand of MU749915.1, from coordinate 9,211 downwards.
CAAAATCCTGAGTCATGTCATCCCATGTATTCCACTTACCGACATCTTGACGATTATACCATTCCAAGGCTGCCCCAGTCAAGCTTTTACTAAAATATGCCATTAGCAAATCGTCTTTCTCGCCAACATTCCTCATTTCCTTGCAATATTCCCTTATATGTACTACTGGGTCTTCACACTCATCATTCAAGCTAAATTTTGGTACTTTAAACCTTGCGAGCAGACGGACGTCAGAAAGTGTACACAACTCTTGGTAAGACATGTTGCCTTGGCCTCCCGTCCCTTGCATGTTCTTTAAGGCATGTTCTGTGTTCTTCAGCTTCTCAGAACTTGGAGGAAGAGTGATGGAGATACTGAGGTGATTGGGAGATGCCAAAGTTTAGGTAAGGACATCATCTGAGAAACCAGGTTGTGGCGATGGTGGTGCCCTCCCAACCATCCAAGCCTGATACATGTTTGTTATGTGCTGTCTTAACATTCTTGCCTCATCCGCCAAGCTTGCGCCCTGTTCAACCAACTTCTTTTGGGCATTGGTATCAACCCACTCAGTTCTGTTGTTCTCTGCCATTGCCTTTTGCCTTTGTGTTGTAAGGAAGAGTTATTTTAAAACCCACAAACCAACCACCTTTCTTACATGATATGACAAAATGAAACTATCACATTAGCATTAGGGCATTTAACATATTGGTATCCGCACATTTGGGGAATGAATGCACCTAAGCAGTTAACAATTCCTATTATGCTTTTTGATCGGTCGCATGCATCATCCCGACCTCTCCTAATTGTGCCCATTTTTAACGCCTCTCAAACTTTCCTTTATTTTATTTATTTTTATTTTCTTTCTCTTTTCTTTTTCTTCTTTTTAGTGGTGGTCGAATATTATGTGGATTGCCTACGTATCATGTGCCCACATGAATCAGACCGTGCGTAGTTCTGGCGGATAAGTGAAAAAAATGACAAAAGAAAATTTGGGATTTTTTCCGTAAAAAAAATATGTTTATTACAACGCCACATTTTATTACAAGATTAACGGACTCCAAAAGACTCTACATCAAAACAGCCTAAAAATAGACTAACAGACTCTGACTGACAAATACAGTCTTTTTTTTTTAAATCATCACTATTTCTCAAAAAATTTCACAAAATATCCGATTTTTTCAATACGGCCTTTCAGAACTTCGAAGAAGATTTAAAGGCTACGTTTGCTAATCGGCCAAAGATTTTGAGAAATGACCAAAGACGGTCGTTCTCATAAAAACAGCTTTCCAGCGTCCTTTTGGAGATATTTGGCTATTTTGGACAAGAATTACCTTCACTTATGGCAAAACAACGATATTTATTTTCCCTATATAAAAAATTCTCTCTTTTTTTAATAATAATTTTTTTCTACAATAGTTGAACCCGATATGGGTTGCCTATGTATCCCATATCCGTAGTTCTGCCAAATAAAATAGGCTCTTCTTGAAAACAACATACAAACCCTTTTTTTTTCATCGAAAAATAAAACGAATATTATTTTTTGAACACAACTCTATTTTTAAAAACAAGATTTTCTTATTGACAAACAAATAAACTATTTTTGAAAACCAAAAGTTTTTTTTTCTTTTTCTTTTTCCCTCTTTTTCATTTTTTTCAAAAATTGGTCAGAATCTCTATCGACGCCCCCCTTTTTCACCCTTTTTGGGGCGGAAACGGGTTTACGACATTATGGACAAAATAACTCTTATTCCTTTTCGAGGAACCGTGTTATGGTATTTGAAGAGTCGCCACCTAATGATTATAGTGCATTAGGACACTTTTTTTAGAAAAGAAAGGATTTGAAGGA